>PVIJ01019961.1:0-22100 GCA_004024925.1 Scalopus aquaticus | reverse complement strand
CGTCACTCATTTTGTTATATTGCTTTTGACGATGTGAGTAGCTCCTCTGTCTTCAACAAATGGCATGTAAAGTAGAGCGCTGCTCCTCCAGCAGTGTGAGGAACGAAATCAGCTGTGTCATCTCACACTTGTGTGGGGCACACCGTTCGTGAACCTCTCTGCTGTAAATTTAGGCAACAGAAACTGTCAGGGACGTTGTATTTCTCTTTCAAAGAAGGAATGGTGGAAACTGTGCTCTCCACTCCCGTGGAGGAGGGGGCTGTCCTTGTCCTGCTGAAGCACTGGACCCGTCGCTGTCCTCTTGCCCAGCCAAGCCAGACCTTCGCTGGCTTCCCCCAAGTGCACTCCCGAGAGCTCCACGTGTATCCTGGGCACAAACCACCTGGCTCCCCCATGGGGGACTCTTTCTGACTCAACGAAATCCTCCCTCCCTCTCATCACTCACGCTGCCTCGCCGGCGCTTTCCTTCTGTGCGGCATGTGACCCCAGGCTCTGCACGGCTCGCAGGGAAAGCTGGCCTGCAGATCTGGTCCCGATTTTATTTTATTTTTTGTGGGAAACTGAACCACTTTTTATTTTCAGTCTGAATTCTTTTTTTATTATTATTTATATCTTTTATATTATTGTGTATTCCCCGTAGGTTTCCCACCACCAATTCGCCCATGAACCATCACCGTAGTCCCTTGTGCTCTTTTCTCCCCGGTTTTGAGCCCTTATCCTCTCCCCCTTCCCTGAATGTCTTTCATTTGGTTCCCCTATATTCCTGCAATAAGGGAAACCATTCGATATTTTTCTCTTCCCTTCTGGCTTATTTCATGAGCATGATCCCGTCTAGCTTCAGCCATGTTGCTGCAAATTGTGTGAGTTTATCTTTTTGATTGCTGAATAGTATTCCATTTGATCAAGAAGATGTGGTATATCTATACACACACACATCTTGATCAATCATCCATTTTAAATTAAGTGTAATTCTAAAATTAAAAAATATTATTGGGGGCCTCCCCAGTGGCACAGCGGTTAGGCACTACGCTGTGGAGCTGTCGGCAGCCGCTATGCAAGTTTGACACCCAGTGGGGGAGATTCCCACATGGCACGACAGACCTCTCCTGCCTTGCCCGCTGCTCCCCTAAGCAGTGTGTTTCCATTGATCTGCCTGTTCTGCTCCCCACTCTGTCTGTGATGAACCCTCTCGCCGCCCCACACCTCTGGTCTGTACCCCAGCTTGTATGCATAAAAAACTTTTTTAAAAAAATAAAAATATTATTGGTACAACTGTTTTCATGTTTAAAGACAATTCCTTGTCCTTTGTCCTTTTGCTATTTATATCACTATCAATACCAATGAAATTGTCCTGACTTTAAGCCAGCTGCAATTACAGGGGTATTTGAAAACAAGGGACAACCTCCTCATGCATTATCCAGAAGTGCCCATACTCATCTCATCAAAAGGACAGACACTTATGAGTTGGATTAACCGTGTGAAGTGTGACCTCTTGTTTTAGTTAACCCGTAAGGAGAAGAAAATGATCAGGTAACAGATTGAGGAAACTGATGATTTTTCATTTTTTTTCTTTCTTCCACAAAACCACTTGCAGAAGCGAACACCCGCTCGCCCAGCTCTACTGCCACTCCATCATGGAGCATCACCACTTTGACCAGTGCCTGATGATCCTCAACAGCCCGGTAAGCACCTCATTTGGGGCTGTGGAATGTTAAAAGAGCTTTATAGATTCCATTTTATTTTTAAGTTTTGGATCTATTCCCAGCATCATAAATTCTTGAGTATGCTTTATTCCTTTTTCGGTAAGGAAGGCAAAGCCAGACATTTGTGATCTTCACACCCTCCCTTCTCTAGACAACCAAAACTGCCTCAGTGTGACCTGATTAGGGAAATTGGTTCCTATTTGGCTATTCCAAATTAGAGACAAACAGAACTGGTATTTTATGGCTCACGGTGGATTCCAATCTTTTTGTTTTTTTTTTTTGTTTTTTGGTTAAATGAAGTGGATTATACAGTTCTCAAGTTTGCTTTCCAAGGCAATGGCTTGGAAAAGCCATTGGAAAAGCCACTTGCTTTCATTGAGACTTCTGACCACTGAGAAAATGTTTTGTTAAGGAATGAAGCTATTTAACATCTTGGAGAAATGCATATTTATTAATTTAAGAAAGCAGGTGCTGTATATAATTGTGTTAGAGAAAATAAGGTTAAAATAATGAACTCCCAAACATTGACAATGGTTGCCTTTCTCTAGTTAAATCATTAATACTTTTCATAGTTGGTTTTAGTTTGTCTATATTGTTACACGTATGTGGCCTTTCTAATAAGAAAAAAATCAAAAGCTTTAACTACTGGGTTGAACAAACAGCGCATGGGGTAGAACCTTACAGCAGTATTAATCTCCACTGTGCGTTCTCCCAGTGGTGAGCTCCTTTCCCTGTCTGCGAAGAAAAGTCAGGGTGTCAATGAATTTTCTGATCCTTTTTCACAAGTAAAAGCCAATTCGTTACTGTCGTTCCCCAAGTAAGTTACTTAGAGTCCTGCATTTGAGAACCAGTGTCCAGGGCCTCCCTGGTGGCGCAGTGGTTAAGCACTGCGCTGTGGAGCTGTCGGCAGTGGTGACGTGAGTTCGACACCCGGCCGGGAAGAATCCCACATGGCGTGGCAGACCTCTCCTGCCTCGCCCACTGCTCCCCTCAGCAGTGTATTTCCGTCAATCTGCCTGTTCTGCTCCCCACTCTGTCTCTGGTGAACCCTCTCGCTGCCCCACACCTCTGACCTGTACCCCAGCTTGTATGCGTAAATAAATCTTAAAAAAAAAAAATAAAAAAAAAAAAAAAAGAACCAGTGTCCAGCGCTGTGGGGCAGCTCGGAAGTTGAGCTGGACTTAACGTTGCAGGTTCTCCCAACTGCCCTGGCTGGTCCTTTCTCCCGCTGCCTTGTGTTTCCTCTGTCCACTTCCTCCACCCCTGCCCCCTTATTCCTCCTGGTCCACATGGAGAGAACTGGAAAGGAGGACAGAATAGGTAGGAGGGGTGCGCCGACTCCACAGAGCAGTGTCTTGCAGCCTCCCGTCAGCGCGCACCTCCCTAAACGCCCCAGTGGGGGAAGGGCCAGGGGCCACCCAGCCAGACCCTCACATGTTTGCATTTGCTCTGGTGTGATGTGATTGTTCAATGTGGGTCAGCTCATGGGGGCCAGTCGGGGTCAGCGTTTCCGCGCGGTTGTCTGTGCGCGGCTTCAAAGTCTGCAGAGACGGCCGGGTACCTGTGCTGTCCCGGAGGTCATTCTGCGCTCCGTTAGGACAGGGCCTGGGTTTCCGGTGACTGCCCCACTCTCCCCCTAAACCATGTCGTTTTCTGTGTGTAGTTTCTCAAACTGAGCCTTATCAGGAATGTGGATGTCGTGTCCCTAGCAGAAGGTTCTACTTTCCTTGAGATTTGCTATGTCTGTGCTACAGCTAGAACTTGATTTTTATTTAATGTCCTAGGCAGTGTTTAATAAGCTAACCTTTTTATTTTTATTTTATTTTTTCTTAAAGATTTATTTATTTATACATATAAGCTGGGGTACAGGCCAGAGACGTGGGGCGACGAGAGGGTTCGCCAGAGAGAGCGGGGAGCAGAACAGGCAGATCAGAAATACCCTGCTGAGGGGAGCAGCGGGCGAGGCAGGAGAGGTCTGCCACACCATGTGGGATTCTCCCCGGCTGGGTATTGAACTCGCTGCCGACAGCTCCACAGCGCAGTGCTCAACCGCTGCGCCACCAGGGAGGCCCAAGCTAATCTTTTTAAAAGCACATTTAACAACATCCTACTAGAACTACCTCTGTTAGAACTTATGTCATCTGATCTTACTTATACATGAGGAATCTGGTTGTCCGTCTGGCTCGTGTCGGGCTGCAGGGCCCGTCTATATGTCCTATGCTTCTAACACTAACACACAGGGTTGTACCGCTCTGCTCTAATTAAAATAAAACTAACCCCAAAAAGACTTTTCCTCTTCCACTTGAAGTGGTTGTTTCATAGTAAGTGAAAGTCTCAAAAGGTATTTTCTGAAGTTTTCTGTTTGGCCCAGAACTTAGTGACTCACTGCTTTGCGATCATGTTTACGGCCGCGCGTGTTTACTCTGAGACACTGACCAGCTGTCAGCCACGGCTGCAGTGTCCAGTCACCCCTTTGCCAGGGCCGGGCTCACCCTGCCACCCTCTGCAGTGGCCTGTCGTCAGGGCAAACCCTCTGCCTGCAGGTCTGGTTCCCGAGCCACTGGAGTTTTTCTCAGCCCGAGATTCAGGAAGCACATCTGGATCACATTCCAGATGTGGCGTTGAACATAGTCCTAGTACCTATGTTGTTTCACTTAAAGATTCGAGAGCCACTGTGCTTTGTTACAAGCTAGACATGAAATATGATGACGTGCAAAACTTTGTATAATCCCCCCATGCACTTATCTGAATAGTAAAAATTCTTTTTTTTTTTTTTTTTACATACAAGCTGGGGTACAGGCCAGAGGCGTGGGGCGGCGAGAGGGTTCACCAGAGACAGAGTGGGGAGCAGAACAGGCAGATCAGAAATCCACTGCTGAGGGGAGCAGCGGGCGAGGCAGGAGAGGTCTGCCGCACCATGTGGGATTCTCCCCGGCCGGGCGTCGAACTCGCGTCGCCGCTGCCGACAGCTCCACTGCGCAGCGCTCAACCGCTGCGCCACCGGGGAGGCCCCATAGTAAAAATTCTTGGTAGGTGTTTCAGTCCAGGCTTTTTTTATCCTCTCAGTAAACTGCTGGACTCCTGCCCGCTGCCCATTATGTTAGCGTGCTCCTAAGGAATCCACGGTGGCCTCGGCATTACGTTAACATTAACTAAGGCGGCACCCAAAATGTTAGATTATAAAAGCCGTAGAGAAGCGGCTTTCTAATCAGTTGTCTACAAGTGTCACGCTCCATTCTTCACGGCCACTCAGGTGGCTTTGGCTTCTCTGAGTTTTCCTTACAATTCACCTGCCCGAAGGAAGGAGACGTGTAATGATTGACTTGAGGCCTGAATGAAGGCCCGGAGAGTGTTAGAGCAGGGAAAACTCCACATCACGAGGCCCAGGCCCCCTTCTGAAGCTGTTGCCCTGACGTGGAAGATGACGTCGGCGTGGCTGCTGTCGGTGCACGTCCTCCAGGTCCACGACTTCAGAATGCGAGGCTTGTGTTTCAGACAGGTGACTGCGTGTTCAGGTTTGGGTCTTGAGTGCATTTTCTGCAGGTGGAATGCTAATGTGCTTTTCTTTTTTGGATAAAGGGCAATCAGATCCTGAGTGGCCTCTCCATTGAAGAGTACAAGACCACGCTGAAAATCATCAAGCAGGCTATTTTAGCGACAGACCTCGCGCTGTACATCAAGTGAGTGTCCAGGAAGACCAGCGCTACGTAGGTCCTGGGAGTGCTTGCCTGGCTTCAGACTTCGCAGAGCCCCACTGGGACATTTTAGATCATAAGGACAAATGTCCTGGCAAAGCTGTTGATTGCGAACTCTGGAGCATTTTCTTAAGCGAAGCCAGAAAATCTGCTCCTTGGGCTTGCTTACTGCTAGAAATGCCAGAACAGTTCCTTCTGAGGTTATGAACCCACTTCTGTCTCTGAAGCTGGGTGCTTCCCAAGCTTAGTCCACACTGGCTTGTCCAGTCTCAAGATGGCAGAGGCCCCTCACTCCTGCTCCTATGTGTTAACCCAGGCAGGAAAAGTTGCTGAGCTACAGGCAAGAAAATCTTGTTCCTTCTTACTTGATTTGGTAGGAGAGTATTTTTTTTTTAAGATTTATTTATTTATACATACAAGCTGGGGTACAGGCCAGAGGCTTGGGGCGGCGAGAGGGTTCACCAGAGACAGAGTGGGAAGCAGAACAGGCAAATCAGAAACACACTGCTGAGGGGAGCAGCGGGCGAGGCAGGAGAGGTCTGCCACGCCATGTGGGATTCTCCCCGGCCGGGCGTCGAACACGCGCCGCCGCTGCCGACAGCTCCACAGCGCAGCGCTTAACCGCTGCGCCACCGGGGAGGCCCAGAAGAGTATTAAATGCAGAACTCTGAAGTTCCTGAATGAAAAACTAGAGTCTGTGTTAGAGTGCACTGAGGGATGTATATGTGCCTGCGTAACTGAGCTGCCTTTCTAAAGGCTGGACCAGACCTTGCTGTCACCAGACAGGCCTCGGGCCCCTCCCCACACGCAGCTGGAGGGCTTGGCTACAGTGTGTGGGAGGGGAGTCCGGTGACCCCTTCCTGGCTCCCCAGAACCTGGGCCTCTCCTCCTCTGTATGAGGACCCACACCCCCTCTTAGAAGTGGAAGCAAATGCACATGCAAAGCCGCACACCGGATAGCCACTGTTGTTCATCTCGAAGCAAGTTTTATTGCCTTTGTTGCATTTTGGAGCACTTCATAGTTCATTAGGACAGGAGCCAACAGCGTGAACTTCGGGTTATGCAAACCGTTTAGAGAGGAGGGACGAGGACAGTACCGGAATTTGAGAAATACCTGCAGCCTCAAAGCCTTCCCAGCCCTCCCAGGCCACTAGGGTCTCTCCTCCGAGCTCTTAGGAATCTTCTCATTTCTGGAGCTCAATCACAAGCAGCCACTTCTGCCACAGGCCAGTTTGTCTCATGATGCTCTTGTGTATCTGGCTCAGTTTTACACGCTGAAAGAGCAGCTCCCAATTCCTGTCTTCTGGCCTGCCCAGGTGTTTGCAAAGGAGGTGTTCATGGCATGAATATTGGTTTCCACTTGGCCTTTCTTTGCTCCGGAAGCACTTCACAGCTTGTTCTGCCGGAGTGATTACTATAAACGTGTTCTATCCTCTACAGACAAGGTCTGTTAAGTTGAAAGTGGAACCAGGTAGATCTTGTGCCATGCATTTAAAATTTCTAAGTCATTCCTGGCATCAAAATGTTAATCCAGCTTCATTTTCTAAAATAATCATGTTATGAAAATCAATTACCACTATATAAAATGTAGTTAAAACTAGGTGAAGTTTAATGTATTATCCAAAGGAAAATGGTAGAAGGCCAGAAAGTGCAGTACTAAAGACTTTCAAGTGCTGATTTTGCTGTTGAGCTCTAAGTTTGGGAAAAATACACATTAGAGATGTTTCTCCTGTCAAATTTGCTCCATGGGTCTTTGTAGCCCAAAGAGATCCGAGCCTGGAGACTACTGACTCATAACCACTCAAATTTTTTTTTTCTTCAAGGAGGCGAGGAGAATTTTTTGAACTTATAAGAAAAAATCAGTTCAATTTGGAAGACCCTCATCAGAAGGAGTTATTTTTGTAAGTATTAGCATTACTGTCCTTAAGGTGTGTTACCACCCGGCCATGTCGTTGTCTGTCAGACGTTATTCCCATTGCTTGTTAACAAGGTGACGGTCTTGGAGACTCAGAATCCTCCAAAGGGCGCCTGGGAACAGTGACCAAAAAGCAGTACAAATTCAGGTGAACAAATCCCTCCTTTGTGCTAGAAGGGCCGTTAAAATGTGGTAGATTATTAACGCCAGGCTGGAGGGCTGCTTTCTCCTGTCCCCAGTTCTACAGTGGAAGAGCTGTGAGTCACACCCAGCAATGGCAGCAATGGCGGGGGTGGGGGTGGGGGGGCTGAGGGGTGTGTCCTCCTCATGAGTGAGGGCAGAGCACCTGGATGTTTGTTCCCCTCTCTTGTATCTTGGGCCCTCCCCTTTGTGTCGACACAACTGGGTCAGTGAGGAAGAGCACAGGGCAACAACAGAGGCAGCAATACGAAGCCATCTACCCCTGTGGCAACTTGAAATCAACGTTTCTTCAACTAGAGTGGTTCTTAGTCTGCACAAAAAGGCGCATGGTCTAAGAGAACCCTGTAGAAGCGCCTGGCCTGTCTCGTGCAGTCGTGCTTTGCTCAGTAGCCTCAACATGTCTATCAGAAGAGTGTCTCAGGACGTGCGGGACTGCTGCTGTGAGTAGGCGACGGTTTTTGTCAGGAGAAAGAAATCACATATTAATTTCAAGTCTGGTGTGTGCTCTGCTGCCCTCATGGGGGACCCCGTGCTGAAGTGCCCTGTGTGGGCCGGGGCCCAGGTTGTGTCCCGCACACCTGGTTCTTCAGGTACCTCAGGCTAGGTACACCATCTTTGAGAGAACAATCTCTTTGGTTGGGTTTCCCTGGAGAGATACCTGGTATAGTATTTACCCGTGAGTGTTTCTCTGTTTATTTGTGACCTTTTTGCCTGTTTTTTTAACCCTCTGCACTCGAGGCCTTTTTCGCGTGGGCTACCAGCCACTCGAGACGCTTTCAGCTATATTAGGGAAGCGTTTGACAGGTACTTTGAAATCGTTATACTCAAACGTATACAAATAATAAAATTTCGCCAATGTATTTTTACATTGAATACAACAAAATCTGTTAAATATTACACTCTGTAATTAGTTTTTGTGTGATATTTAGTAAAACAATCCCCAAGATGCTGCCTCGGTTTGTCAGGACACGTATCACAATGCTAAGCTGAGACTAACTAAGCTAAGAATTGGCTAAGGACGCAGGCCGAGCCTGGTCCAAGAAAGTAATTGCGATAATATCTTATCACACATCGGAAATAAACATTCAACTTCCAAACCGCTTGGGCGCCCTAGCAGCGCCACTTGAGTGGACGCATTAAACCGCCGGGGGCCATAGCGGCGCCGCTTGAGTGCAAAGGGTTAAATAAAAGATTAAATGGCAGCTACTTGGGAAAACCCAGAGGGTAAAGGTGGACCCATTTTCCTGGGGCACTTTGGGTATTTGTAGACGCTGGAGCAGCCATCACAACCCCAGAGCCCTGTGTGGTCTTCGCTTCGCTAACGGGGGGAGGAAAGCCACGGTCCCCTTTCCCTCGTCGTGTCTGACTGACAGTATTTAATAAGTCAGAGGCCATTCACACAGAAGCCACTCGTGTGTTGAGCAAAGTGGGGTACCTATTAGGATTTTGTTATGAGACGTTACTCAGTATTTGGTGCCGTCTTTTAACTATTAGTATTCAACATATACTGTCACTGAGAATAGACTATCAAGGCGGGACAGTAATAGGCCAATTTTTGCCCAGAGGTTAATGAATTCTCCCCTTGAGCAGTGTGGCCTGACACGAGCAGGCTGAGGTCTGATTCCAGTAGGGCAGTGGCCGATGGAAACAGCGGCCCACCGGTACCCGTGACCAGCCACGCTCTGTATAAAGTTGGTTTTCGTAAACTGCCGTCCCACAGTTTCCCTTTTTGTCACTGGGATGACTAATCTAGGGCGCGTGTCTGTGTGCGAGTTAAAGGGACTGTTGGACTTCTTTCCCGACAGAGCGATGCTGATGACCGCGTGTGACCTTTCTGCCATCACCAAACCCTGGCCTATTCAACAGCGGGTATGTTGCTTAGTGATGATGGAAGTGCTCATTAAAAAAGTCAAACTAAGTCACTTTTACAGGTGACTTCTGAAATATTTGTGGACTTTTAATCTGATTTTCAAACAGTGCCAAAATGACCTAGTTGGACACGAGAGGTCTGCTGGGTGGCACTCGATCAGATAAACTAGGAAGCCATCCGAAGTGGAGAATGCCTGGAGGCCCACGGGTGCCACGCCGCACCCGTGGAGCACGAGCTGTTTGCCGCCATGACCGGGCGGCTGCCTGGGAGCTGCGCTTTACTGCCCGGCCCAGGCGGGGAGAGGCGCGCCGTGTGCCGACTGCTGGGGCGGCACAGAAGCACAAAGTGCAGTTTTTCCGCGGGCACGTTGCCTTCCCACCATGGGAAAAGGAAAACTGTGGGCGGAGCCATCGTATGTTAGGGACTTTCCATACTATGGAATGATTACGGAGATTGATTTGTATGTTGGGGAAAAGGCGAGTCAGAGAAAAAGTGCTTAAATGTACTGTTCTCTAAGAAAGGGGTGTGAAATGAATCTATGTTAAATTTGCTTGCATTTTTAAAAAGGATTAATCACAGAAAAGTAAATGATTTCCTATCGGGGAAGAAAGGAGTAAGACCAAAGGAACAGAGTTAGAAGCTAAAGTTACTGGAGTGAATGGATGATGTAACTTTGGAATGATGTGAGATTTTTTTTGTAATTCACTCTATTCTGAAACTAAAATAAAACAGACCTGATTTTAGTTGTCAAACCACACTGAAAGAAACAATTTCTTTCCAAGTGACATTCAAACAGTAATGTGGTCAGGTATCTCTAGTGGAATTGTACCCTAAAAACACAAAATTGTCCCCAAAGACCATTAGTTGGCTTCAGTAATCCTAGAGGTGATTTGGTGTGGTTGTTTAGTCAGTATTGTGGATGATGTGGGATAAGAGCAAATTAATTATATTAATACTGCTGACAACTTGGATTTTCAGTGTGATAAGAAAGAGAAAGCTTTAAGGTAGGTAAGGTGATGCAGAAATCCTGTGGGTCCTGACTTTGGATTGGGAATACTGACTGTACGAACCTGCCTAGTGCTCAGACGGAGATTTCAGGCTACCTCAGTTTAAAGGAACGAAGGTTCCTTCCATGATGCAATTCTAAAATGGGAAAGGTACAAAAATGAGCCTGGAAATCTCATTTAGGCAGAAAACAAGAAACTAGGAGAGACCAATGGCGTTGTCAGAAGCACAGAGAAGGCCGAGTTAATACGGTCCCAGGGGCCAAGATGCAGCCACTGAGCTTCAGTAACGCACTGCAGCGCATTCAGTGTGTTTCAGTCCAAGGGTTCAAAATAATCACAAAAACAAATATTTTCATGGATATCTTTCGTAATGCTTAAGAATCGGGTTGTTTTTTAAAATGGCAGTTAGAAAAGCATTTTCCTATATGAATTGTGCTTTAGAGTAACTAAATAATGGACACGGGGAACTTACTGCATATCAGTTATGAAGGAAATAGGATTTATGACTTTAGCAACTTTTTTCAGCCCCTCCCTAAATTAATGGTGCTAAGCAAAGGTCTTTCAGCATTGCTGATATCACAGAGAGGCAACAGAGCACTACAAGGCTGGTGACAGGAAAAACACCACCTAAGCGGGCATCTAGAGCTCATGCCCTGTGTGTGGAAATACACGGCGCGGGGTGACGACAGGAATGCAGCCAGCAAACCCGGTGTGTGACTGCAGGGTCAAACACCCAGTTTGCTAAACAGCAGCCGACAAGGCCCGAAGACAGCCTTCAGCCAGGGAGGGCGGGAGGGAGCTGCGACACGCGCCTGCGGGCCTCCGCGCCCACATGCCCGGTGTTCCCGGCTGAGTTGCCGAAGGTCACAAGCTGCAGCCTTTGTGATCAGACGCACGTCTGAAGCTAATGGCATATCACTTCACTCTTCACTACTTGAATTTACAAATGTGGTCAAAAGCTGTAGCTCTGATCGCTCGTATTAGTGTCAGGCCTCTAGCGTGATGTGCTTCTCTGCCAAGGCTTAGTCTGTGGTTTTTTGCAGATAGCAGAACTTGTAGCGAGTGAATTTTTTGACCAAGGAGACAAAGAGAGGAAAGAACTCAACATCGAGCCTGCTGTAAGTATGCGCCTCCTTGGGAAGAACTATTGGAAGACATGTTTTATTGTAGGGGTTCAATCTGAAAAAAAAGACTGCTTCACCATGTCGTACCCCCTTTTTCTGGTTCTTTTTCCATCTACATGTCGTAGTCACTTTTCATTTTCACAGACCCTCTTGTACGTACTTGTCGTGACCCGATGGCCATGATTACCCAGCTATGGGTGTGGCGTCTGGTGCCGTCCCCCTGCCCGCACGGAGGGGGACACTTGTCGGCCATCCCCGGGTGCTGTGTGGAGCGGCACGTGGCTTCCGCGGGGTTTTCACACCTCCTGCCTTTTTGCAGGTCCATCTGAAAGACAAGAAAATGACTTTCACATTCTGTCTTTCGGAATGCATGTTTCTGAAGATGAGCACGTTGGTTTTGTTTCTCCGATTCCGATGAGCCTCTGTGGCGTGGTCGGGAGCGACTGCTCAGCTCAGCCCAGCCCAGCCCAGCCCAGCCCGTGGCTCGTGGTTTCTGATACCGATTCTGTGTCCTCTCAGGTCTTCAGACCCGGCGCGGGGAGCAGTGATGGGCTCGGCTAAGGGCAAACCTGCTTCAGATTGAACAAGCCTTGCAAGTGGGCTGCTGGGTAGTCAGGCATGAGCTCTTTGCAATAAGCTCCCTCTGTGACCTCGGGGCTTAGTCCCAAAGCTGGGGTCACATCAGTAGACAATTCATAGAAAGCCCCCTGTGTTCCTCAATGGCGCCCCCCACTCTCCCGGGCACTGACCTGAGCTCGCTGTGGGCAGAGCCCTGTGTGGTCAGGGAGCGTAGGGGCCTCGACCAGGTGCGTGGCCAGGCAGCTGGCCTGTGCGGCTCACCCAGCCGCCTTATTTTAGGACCGCGTTGCACTGAGTTCTCCGAGTGAATGCAGGTCTCTCTATGCGTCTCTTTCTTGTTTTTAGGACCTAATGAACAGGGAGAAGAAAAACAAAATCCCCACTATGCAAGTTGGGTTCATAGATGCCATCTGCTTGCAACTATATGAGGTATTTATGAAAAATGCTGGATGCATTAAGCTTGACTGTGTTGTGACTGTAAAGGAAAAGGAAATTGAAGAGGTGATAGTAGGCATATGTTTCTCACAAACTTCAGTAGATCCATGTGTCACTGCTTAGGGAAAGCTTACTCTGTTAGGCTCCAGCAAGCTCTGTGTTCTCATGGTGTGGCTTTCATTTTCTTTTTTTTCAAGATTTATTTATGCATACAAGCTGGGGTTTAGGCCAGAGGTGCTGGGGGTGAGAGGATTCACCAGAGACAGAGCCGGGAGCAGAACAGGCAGATGGACGTAAATACACTGCTGAGGGGAGCAGTGGGCGAGGCAGGAGAGGTCTGCTGCACCATGTGGGAATCTCCCAGGCTGGGCGTCAAACTCACGTCGCAGCTGCCAACAGCACCACAGCACTGTGCTTTAACCCCCTGCGCCACCAGGGAGGTCCCCCGGCTTTCCTATTTTTTAAGAAAGTTTATGAGGCTTAAAAGAAGGTTGCTAGAAAAATTTCAGGCGCCCATTTCTGTACGCCTGTTGGCTTGGGGGTTTAGTTTTGAAGTCAGAAAGAAAGATGTTCTCCCTCCAACACCCACTTAGCAGTTTAGATGTTTCTGTTGTCTTTAAAACGCCTTTACTTTTACTTGGGACAAGAACACTGCTCAGGGAGTTAACATAGATTGGCCAGACCCGGAAAAACACTCGAAGTTTCTAACCTGGGCATTTCGCAGAAAGTCCACCTTCCGGGGAGGGTGCACTGGCCGCAGTCCAGCAGGTAGGTGCTGCAGACTCATCTGAGCCGGGGTTCTTGCCCTCCGGACCCCACAGGAGTAAGAGAAGGACAGGACAGAAGGTGCTGAGCTGCTGCAGCCGCCTCTCCCGTCCCGTTTCCCCGGCCACTCCGCCGCAGAAGCCTGTTAAGGGCGGCGTGTCCAATGCAGCCAGGGCCGCGCTCTTCCCGTAGCAAACGCCCCCCTTGGCTGGGATTAAGAGTTCCTTCCCCACTGGGGTGGCTCGGGTGTCCCCATCCCTGTGAATAGTTAGATCATCCGCTAAAGTTTCTCCACAGTTCACACTGTGCAAGGACTCACCCTGTGTGAATTTGCTCTTAAATTCCACTGCTGTTAACAAGTGTCTGTAGATACCTTAGGACATTTTCAGTTACAGAACTCATTAAGTGATCTGCATGTTTTTTAATAGTGCAAAATAGTAACACAATATATCTAATCCTGTTGTGGGGTATGTAAGTCATTGTCAACGTTTCTATATACAAAGAAACCGCAAATAGCATTCCTGTAGCTAAGTAGTTATGGTACTGTATTTGGAAATACCACACGATTATAAATATCTTATTATAATCTTGGATAAAAACCTATTGAAGTACTCTGTACAAAACCATTTTAGAGAAAACCACAAAGCTAAGCAGTTGCCAGTGCAGTCACTCTTACGGAGAACAGGTGTGCAGAGACGCCAAATGCGGTTTGTGGAATCTGCTGGAAAGATGTGCACGCACAGCTCCATGTTACCTCGGCTGTGCTGCTGCCCCGCACGCCGCCTCCGTGAGCCGAGCGCGTGTTCCCGGCTTACGGAGGGCCCACGTAAGGGATGGAGCCATGTGGGCCGAGAGTGACCAACCAGGAGGTGGCCAGGGAATAAGCCTTCTTTTTCTTTTCGTAGGCCTTGACCCAGGTCTCACAGGACTGCTTCCCTTTGTTGGACGGCTGCAGGAAGAACAGGCAAAAATGGCAGGCTCTGGCGGAGCAGCAGGAGAAGACCCTGGTGAATGGCGCGAGCAGCCAGGCCAAGCGGAACTGAAGGCCGGGACTGCAGGCAGGGGTCTGCGGCGCGCCTCGTTTTGCTCCACACTTTATATGTTGGGTGTGGACGTACCACTGCTCTTTCCCATTTGCACACATTTTTTTTTTAAGATTTATTTATTTATACATACAAGCTGGGGTACAGGCCAGAGGCGTGGGGTGGCGAGAGGGTTCACCAGAGACAGAGCGGGTAGCAGAACAGGCAGATCAGAAATACACTGCTGAGGGGAGCAGCGGGTGAGGCAGGAGAGGTCTGCCGCGCCATGTGGGATTCTCCCCGGCCGGGCGTCGAACTCGCATTGCTGCTGCCGCCGACAGCTCCACAGCGCAGCGCCCAACCGCTGCACCACCGGGGAGGCCCTTTGCACACATTTTGAGAGCATAGCATGAGCTGTCAGTAGGGGACTGTTTGTATATTTGATGCCACCAGCCTGGTCTGTTCGGCGAGCCCCACTCTGAGCAGCTGGCCGGGCGCTGTGTGTGTGTTGCTTGCACTGAGGGGGTGGTGCTTGCTTAGAGATTTCAAGTAGTTGGTTTTGTTCTCTGCTTTACTAATTTTACAGCAATGTTTGGGATCTTTCTCAAAAACAGACTAGCAGCAAATTGAGTATTCTTTATGACACTGAAAAATGCTGACTGAATTTTAAGGAGAAAGAGGCATATTTGTCAGCAATGTATTAACAACAAAGTCTGAAGGAAGTGGAAAGGACTCTGAGGCAGTCTTGTAAAGCAAAGGAATTATTTAAGGCATTTGCTGTTTTTGCTGGAGAACTCCCCCTTCAGTGCAGTCCATCTCGCCAAAGGTTGCCCAGAAAGTCACTTGAGTCTAACCTACCTGATGGAGAGCAGGGGCTCCTTAGGAGAAGATCCCGTCACTGCGCACGCGATGGAGGGATCGGTGGGCTCCAGAAATGGGTGGCCTTGGATGTCTGTCAGTGAAGAGGAAAGGTCTGAATTACTGAATTGCCTTTTGAAAATAACCTCCTGCTTATTTTTCATCTCCTCACAAGCCATAGCTTAGAAGTCAGCAGCTTAAATGTCAACAAGAAAAAAGATGTAATTGGAGCAACTGCCTGAAGTGAGATGACTGCAGAAAAGGTACAAACCATTCAGTAAGAAAGTTAGGATTTTTCCTAATACTGGCTCAGTATTAGGTAAGAGCACTGAGGTAAGAAATGTGAGGCCTGAGTAAAACTGAGCAGTATTGCGTTTGTGACTGAGAAACTGTCCTATTTTGGTTTCGAGGACTACCTGCCCAGAGTCACGGACATGAGCACACAGTGGGTGGTCTTTATTTCTCGCAGCTTTTAGTGCATTCAGAAAACATCACCCTGTCCTTGGGAGTGGGGGGATTCCCATAGCAGGTGCGCCCCTCCACCTACCCTGACGCAGTATTGGGGACGTAAATGAGGACTGGAGCAGCAGGGTCAGGGAAATCTCCAAGCACGCGGAGAGGGATGTCCGCCTTCTCCCACAACTTCCCTGTCGCTGAATGGCTTTTAGTCCTTTCGTAATTGCTTTTTCTCCTAAACTTTGTATCTTGAAGTAATGTGTCTTCGTTATTACTATTTAGGTAAAACAAAGAAAAGGCGAAACGTATTGTACTGCCACAACTGGCTAGTCTGAAAAGTGTGATATGTATCGCTTGTTACAACACTTGAATTTTCAGGATATTTTCTTTTGATGTCATACAGATGACATCTGTAAGGTTGCCTCTTGGTGGCACTGGTGTGTAAATTATAGACTATCACTAAAATCTAAATACTAGTACACACCTCTGCATGCATTAATCTAGCAGAATACCATAGTACAGAAAAACTGGTTAAAGAACCATCTTGACAGCCTGTTTTGTTATGACACATTGTGATTTTAAGCAGATAAATCTGTAATCACATACTTTTTAATAGTTTGTGTTCAGCTTCATATGTCACTGAGATTTTCAAGGACACAGATGATGTGTGGAGGACGTGTATGCATGACTAATAAGATGTGTCTAGATTAGAAATTGGTTTACTTTTAACGGCTTATTTTATTAGTGTAGACATTAAAAGAAGTTAGGCAACGCTATGCCTAGTTAATTGCTGGATGTTTCAATATTTAGTAACCATTCCATACATGGATTCATATCTGGCATATGGGCACAAATCAAACTTTGTTCTTATGGGTATTTTCTTTCTGGTATGTTCTTACGTAGGAAAAAATACATAAGTTGTACCTGTCACCCTACTCTATATACTACCCTTACCTGAATCAAACAATTTCTTGCTATTTTTTTTCAGCTCTAGCTGAGTTAACCTGATACCATCCTAAGACAGGAGCGTCCCCACCTCTGTAGGAGCTGTGCTGTGGGGAGTCAGGCCGTGGCCACAGGCGGATGGCGCCGAAGGCAGCCACTCGGAAGCCCTTACGGCCCTTCACAGCACTGTCAGGAGCGGGCTGAGGGCTTCGTCCCCCAGCCCCTCACCTCGGCTGCATGGGGGTGGCCCAGCTGAAAAAGCACGGCACTTACTGCGTCAGCTCTGAGCTGGCTGGCTAGTGAGTGTGAGGTGCAGAGCGGGGCCGTCACATGCGGACCCCCTAGTTATCGCCATGTTTCCTTCCATGTCCCAGGTGTCACTTGCCTAGCAGCGAAGTAAGTGCCTTTCTTTGTAGCACAGAACAGAGACTAGCCCGGCTCCAATTTGATTTTTGATTTTCTGGTGTCTTTCACCAGGCTCTACTCCTCAAACGCTACAGGCCATCCTGCAATGCTGTGGTGGACTGAGAGGGGGGAAGTGTATTTGCTGATCTCTCCTGTGGACACCTAGAGTTAAAAGAAGGTGGTAGACTTCTGTGGCCCCCTTTCATGTAGTCCCTGTGCTCGACTCTGGCCTCACAGAGCTCAGGCTCTTTGGGAAGTGCTGGGTAAGACGCCAGCTTCAGAAAAACAGCACAGAGACTGCTGTCCTTTTGTCTTCATCTCTAACATCCATCTTAGACAGCTGACCAAGGACCTTCTTTGCCTGGATTACTAGAAATTGGTCAGTGAATATCCGGTCTGCTTACCAGTATGAATCCCCTAAGACACATGAGAGAGGCCACTCTGAAGCTTATTTTTCCATATGCTAACCAGGTAGGGACCGCTCAGCATTCTCTTAGCCTATTCAGTTGGGCACAGTGTTGGACCCCTTCTGCTCCACAGCAGGGAGTGAGAAGAAAGGATTAAACCTCACTTTTCCTTCCAAATACTGCCCCAAAGCCTGTGTAACTGTGTCTTAATGAACGTTGTGGAAAACAGTGTAAATAGTTGAAAATATATATAAATTTCTACTCCAGTTTAAAAAGGAAGCATCACTAGCCACTGTTCATATCTATTTGTATTCTTATACCTTTTCAATATATTTGAACAAATATATAGTTTCTGGCACTATTTTTGTACTAGGATAAAGGAGCTATTACTATGTATATTATGTTAAGCTTTATAAATATTTGTGAATGTTGACTTTTGCCCTTTGCAGTCCCCAAACACATGAACTGTTGCAGATGACAAAATCACTTTAAAAGGCGCCTACCCACCTGCCAGCCCTGTGACGCCAACGCAGCGGGTGGCTTTCCATTGTACAAATTCTTCCGCTCGGTGGTCTCCTCATTCGCCATGCTTTGTAAAAATAAAAAGAATGAACAGTAGGTACAGGTGTTATGTGATTACTGGAGAACTCTGAATCTGAGGCTCACTTGTGGTCTTGCAAGCCAGAGAAAAAGTGGTTTTTAGCAAATCTTTTTCCTCCCCCTTCAGTGGACAAAACCGAGAGCAAACAGTGAGTGAGAGGGTGACTAGAAGACTCCTACATAAAAAGGGAGAGGGAAAGAACCAGGAGAGGAGTGTGAGGAGAGCACTGCAGGTCAGAACCTTGGAAGGGGGGAACATTGAAACATCTCATTTCCAAATAGTTCTCTGTGAAAGAAAGTGGATTAATAAAATCCTTCCTATAGTCTAAGTTTCCCTGAGTAATAGTCACCTCAGCAGTAACCACCCTCTGCTCCTCGGAGTCTGATGGCTCCGACTTGGACCTCGTTCCACGGGAAGAGCTAAGACCTGGAGTTAGACACTCAACCGAAAAGCAGGTATTTATTCCACTTCTCGTTTGATTTTCAATTCAAAAAGGCACCTGGGCTACGTAGATGAATTAGAGATGAGATTTCTCTTACTCCGCAGGTTCAGTTTCGTTGGCTAATAATCATTCTTTCAGAAGTTATCTGGTAAAAGCTCACCTCACCCGTTCACAGAACCCCAGACGCTGCTCTGTTTCAATGCTACTAGTCTAGAGGTTAGTGAACTCAGAACTCTGTTAGTTTTGTGGGGCAGAGTATTGGGGCTGAGCTTGCTTCGCAAAGCTAGAGGCAGAAGTAAAAACTCCTGTCAAACAGTATTTGACATTTTTTTCTGAGCACTGGATGTTGTATTTTTAGAAGTAATCCATTAACAAAAAGTGCTTTTAAAAAGATTTTTACTTAGCTAAATAGGAAAAAATCAATGGCGAATTCAGACCTACTTACTGTACTTTGTCCAGTAATCAAGATGTTCTGTAAACAGTTCTCTGTGAAATCTCTCCTACTCGATATTCTACCCACAAATGCCTCAATCCTTCCTGTAGAAAAGAGAGCATTTCATGGCCCCCCTAGAGACCACACTCTTGCTGTTACCCCTGCTGCCTTCTTAACAAACAGGGATTCCTGTATTTAGATATCAGAATCTAATTTTCTATTCTTAAAGCACATAAATATTAACACAAATATTTGCAGATCATATTCTCTGATTTTTAAGCCTTGGCAGGAAAAGAAACTGTTTCCAGGTTCCACCCCACTTGTTCAAAATAAAAATCTCTAGAAGTGTTATGAATGAAATCAAAATAATGTAAATCAAATGAAGTCTAAAAACTGACTAAAATGGGGAAAGCTGGGGAAATCATTTATAAGGGGGGGGTTGGGGAGGGCGGTGTGAGCCTGCAGCTGTATACTCACAGTGGCCCACGGGGCCTTCAGGAGGTAGCCCCAGGAACTGAGCTGACTCAATAACTTGACCACAGTCCCCGTGGCACGTTAGGATTCCTCTTCCGAATCTGGAATCTGGAAGACAAGATTGGCTCGAGGGAGTAAAGCCAGGACTATGGACAGTCATAACTGCTGTCAATTTAATACACCGTAGAGATCTGCCATCGTAGAGCAAGCTTCCGATTTCCCCACATAGTGCTGTTTCTCCAAAAGGAGCCACTGCACACTTCATGCAGCCGACCAGCCCAGCATATTCCCGTAAGAAACCAGTTTTCTCACTATAGCAAGTCGTTCTCTGAAAGTCCCGAATCCTCTGGTCTTGCTGACCTGCCTAGACCAAGGAGGAAAGGTGCACGGCTTGGTCAAGCATTTCAGCCACAAGGGCTTTCTCGCCAGAAAAGCCTAAAGAAGTAGCTCCTACTGCGCCTGCCACCCTCCCTTTTTGACACAAAACTGAATTTTTATAAAGAAAGAATTCCAGTGAAAGGCAATAAACTGCACTTTTAGAAATTCTTATTTGGGCAAAAGCTGAAATTCAAGATGAAAAAGCAAACAACAAAGTTTTATAAAATTTCCTAGACAAAACTAAGTCAAAGGGGGGCGGCGTACCGACGAGCGGGCGGCAGATTCGGGGCATGTTTCCTCTGCCGACCTCCCTGCTGCGGGCCCGTGAGTGACCTCCGAGGCCAGTGCGTGTGCCCGTGGCCCGCCCCACGGTAAAGCTGCGCAAGGGGCTGCGCGAGGCGGAGAGTGCTGGCAACCGCAGCCCGCAGCCCGCGCTCCGTGTGAACACGCCTCCACCTTCCCAGCCGCTCGCAGAGTCCACAGCCGCCAGCACCACGAGGGCTGTGGGGCTCCAGGGCCGCCTCCAGGGAGAGCTGTGAAGCGCTGCTCTGCGGGACCAGCAGGCCCTTCCCCTCGGCGCGCGCTGCTGCGTCTGATCAGTGCGGTCAATCTGCTTTCCTGCGTCTGCTCACCACACAAATGTGCAAATCACATGGCTTTTCTTACCTTTTTTTCTGCCGGTGGTTGCACAGAAGGAAGGTAGGGGCGAGGCGGGCCGGGGGTGCCAGCACATCCTAGGGATGCAATGACCATGGCCTGAAAAGTTCAAGGAAAACATGGTTAGAAAGTAAGTCGCTGTGTTTCATGTTACAAAACCCTCAAAAGATACATTTAACACGACCAGACGTTATCATCCACATTAGTTTCCAGATTTGTATTTGTGATGATCACTAGGGAAGCAGAGTGACAAACGGGTCCCTGGAAGCAGGTGTGCAAGGCAGCCCAGTGGGCAGAGATGCACGGGCCTCAGTCGGTGGCATTTAGGGGCTCCAGAAGCCACAGAGCCATGTTGTTTGCAGACAAGATTCTACAGAGCCACAGCACTGGAGTTCACCTACTTCTCAGTAGGAGACCTAGGGAGGAAGACCCCATCGGATGATGGCAACACACAGAGGAGACGCCAGAACCTGGGCACCGACAGTGTGCAGCACAACAATGCCTGTTTTCTAGCCAGTCTTCTACGTTTTCACTTATAACTCACTGTACTGCTTCCTATTGCTGGTGTACCCAACATCACACAATTACGGGTTTCAAACAACCAGAACCATTAACCGTTTAAAGGATCAGATGCCTAAAGGGGGTCACCAAAGCTAGAATCCAACCAGAGGCTATTTCCTTGCCTTTTTGAGCTCTTAGAGGCAAGCCACATTGCTTAGTACCTCAAGGCCTAGCCCTCCACCTTCAAAGCCAGCTATGTGCCAGCTTCAAAGCACACTCTCTCTTACACACTCACACCGCTCTGCTCTGCCCCACAGCTCCTTCTCCAATACTCTCATCTCCCTCTTACATGTAAGGAACGGGCCCATCCAGATAAAGCAAGGTGACCTTCCCATTCCAGACACTTGACTTAATCACACCTGCAAAGCCCTTCAACCATGTAAGGTGACATGCACGGATGTGAACACCTCTCTGGGGCCATTAACACTGTGTGCCGGTGCCCTTTAAATTTACCAGCCCTTGGGGCCGGCCATTTTCTGTGCCACCGCATGAATGGTATAAGCATTCAATAAAACACACACAACTCCTGAACTACTGGATATTAAAAAAACTAAGAGCTCTCATAAAACACCTTACACTTTCACCAAAACGATGTGTAAAGCTTCTAGACTGAGTACGATCAAAGAAATAGCTCCTAATAGTTCCAAATAAATCCACCGTGGCGTGAAAAACCAGATTCTAGAAGAACACGTATTAATACGTAAGCGGCCACCTGATGCTGGTGACAAAAACACGTACTACTACGTGAGCGGGCCACAAAGTGTTAATCCATCTTCCACAGTCAGTCATATCAGCTCACAAATTTTATAATACACTTTCTTGTGTGTGACTTTAATAACTGCTTTTTGGAGTGAAGTCGTTGTTCGGGGTCTACGGCAAATGGAACAGAAAGCAGAGCACCCAGATAACCTTCCTCCCAGCCTCCTCCACACAGGCACACACTGCCACCATCACACACCAAAGTGGTACATTTGTTACAGTCAGTGAACCCACACTGACAGTCTCAGCCAAAGTCCGCAGTTCACATTAGGGGTCACTTGGTGCACTCTGTGGGTTTAGATTAATGTACACTGACATGTGGGCACCATTACAGTTTCAAATAAGTTTCATTTCCCTAAAATGCCTGTGTTACACCTATTCAGCCCTCCCTCTTCCCTAGTCCCTAGT
>PVIJ01019960.1:0-22122 GCA_004024925.1 Scalopus aquaticus | reverse complement strand
GAGGAGGAAGAGGAGGGGAAAAAGGTGAAATGAGAAAAAGAGAAAGAGGATGGGGAGAAAAGAGAAAGAAGGGGAAGAAAGGAAGACGGGAAGGGAGGAGAAAGAAAGGAAAGGAGGGATGGAGGGGAGGGAGGAAGGGGGCAAGAAGCAGCAGACTTGTTCCTAACATCCAACTGGAAACTCTCCAGGTGCCCGTTAGCAACGGAACCGAAGCTTCAAGGAGCTGCTTCGATGCAAACGCTTTTCTGTCTGCAGGTAAGGTCGGCGGTCCCGCCCCCTGCTCTGCGCCCTCCGACCCCGGGCTGGAAGGAAGAGCTCCTCACAGACTCCCTGTGCCCTGGAGAAGCAAGTAAAAGCACAGGCTCGAGAAAATCGATTCTGAAATCGGAACACCAAGATAATTCACGGGGAAAAAAAAAAAGAAAAGTTTCTGAGACTCCTCATGGCAGCCTGGTGAGTCTGTCTACAAAGAAAAGCACTATTTGCATCATCTCAAGTAAACTTTTGTGCCAGACCGTTCGATATGCACGCTTCCAAAAATGTGGCTGATTTTGCCAAAGGTTTTAGTGAGGACCCCCACTGTTTATTTAAAAAAGAAAAAAAAACAGTCTTGAAGAGCAGGGGAAAGTTTATAGGCTGCTAATGAGGGTTTCACACCCTTGGAGGGACCGACAGCTCCAGCCAGCAGCCAGAGGAGAGAAAGGAGCTCTGGGCTGAGCAGGTACCAGCCCAGGCAGACCCCACACTGGCTGCTGGGGGCTCAGTCCACAGGAGCTCTGGGGAACGCCCTTCCGTGGCCCAGTGGACCCACATGCAAGCCTCTTACCTCTGGATTCGCCACCATCAAGGCAGAGAACCAGAAAGCAACACAGCACAATAGTAACAGCACAGCTGCCACGGCCTTAAGTCACTTCCCTTTTGACTTTAGGGAAATTTTCCAGAAGAAGGGATACAAGGACACCGAATCCCATTTGTGGGCTTTTGGCTTACTTCATTCAGTCATTTCATTCATTCATCTTTTTTTTTAATTTTTATTTATATTGTTATTTATATTTTTTACATTGTGTAGTCCCCTTGCGGCAATATCATTCATTCATCTATGGAATGTAGATTGTGCACCAGACTCTGTAGTAGATGCTGCCCGCAACACTGAATAGATGATTTAAAGTCCCTGCTGTGATATCCTGAGGGGAGAGACAGAAAAACAAACAATGGAGTGAATACCAAGTCTATGTCAGGTGGGAATAGGTGCTCTAAGGAAGAGCAGGGCAGGTCGCTGCTGCCTCAGAAAAGGGCATCTCAGTCTCCTAAATCTCTCCCCAGGGAGGGCAGGTCGGCCTTGTAAGTCAGGGTAAGGAATTCAGATTTTTTTCCTAAGTTGTTGGAAATTATCAGAACTTTTTAAGTAATGCAATAAAATCATCTGATTGTGGTTTTGAAGTATCACTTTAGCTGCTATGTGAAGAATAAATTTTAGGGGTACGAAAGTGGGAGTTAAAGTTACAGCAAAAAGGGGGGAGATGGGTACATGGAAGTGGAGAGATGAAAAATCACCTGCAGATTTCAGTGTGTGGGAGCTGGGACATGGGATGGCTAACAGTTTGGATATGGGCTTTGAGAGAAAGAAAGGAATTACAGACGACCCTACTTGTTGGCTTAAACCAAAGTACTTGGTGGTGCCACTTATTAGAACATTCCTGCCTCTTGATTCATGTGAGAAAAAGACCTTTTGCCTATGGAATTTCCTTTGTCTCTCCTGTTTAGAGAAGACAGAACCAGCTTAGACATACTCCTCAGTAGAGAGAAATGGTAGCCTCATTATTTTATTTCAGCTCTTATAGGCTGTAACTTGGGGAGCACACAATTCATAAATAAATTCAGATTAACCTATTTATCTCTTCTTTTTTTGTTTGATTGAAATCCTGGGCATTGGTTTCTACTAGGATGATGAATTTGGCTAGAACTTTGTCACATTTATTCAAGACTAATATGGTGTTATCTAGTATGAGAAACAGATGAGAAATCATTCCTGCAGGACTGAAGCTCAGACATGGCTCAAAGGAAACGTACGAGACATAAGGAAATCATTGGAACACAAACATTAGACCGCCTTGTGCCAAACTAGAAAATGTCTTAGTTCACCCAAAATGGGGTATTTATAAGCGTGGGCAAGGAGTCAGGAATTAACGTGGGCACACATACTTGTGTCTCAGAGGCGAATTTTCTTAGCACTATTCAAGAGTATTCGACTTTGGATAAGCAACTAACCAACTTAGGAAAATCAACCAGTTAACAAATATTTGTCAAGACACCCATATCTTCCAGGGACTGTGGAGGGTGCAGTGGGGACAATAAAGCAACCTTTCACTCCCCATGTGGAGCTGATGGTTTAAAAAGAAAGGTGTCACATGGGAAGTGCTTTATGAAAGCCTTGCAAGGGAGAAGTTTAAGGAGTGCATTATGGGGGAGCCCACCTGGCCCAGGGGGTCACGCTGAGATAGGAAGGACAAGTGGGTGTCCCCAAGGCAATGAGAAAAGATATGCTGCAAACAAGGACGCCAGAGCCAAGAGGAAAACGGGGTGGCATTTTCAAGGAACTCCGGAGAATGGGGTATAGGTAAAGGGAGGGGCTTGGGAGAGAGTGATGGAGGCAGAAGAGATGGACTAAAGCCAAGTTAGGTGGGGAAGGGGCTTAGAAACTGTGCGTGTTGTTTATTCAAAGGCAGGCGGAGGCTGCTGAGTGGTTATACTAGAGAAGTCAAGAGCTGGGTTTTAACGTCCACTCTGGCAGCAGGAGGAGCGGGGAGAGGGAGGGAGCACAAGAGGCTGACTGGAGGGTGAGGCTGCTTCATGAGGCGGGAAAGGGGATGGTTGCTGCAGGAGCTGTCGGAAAGCAGGCTCGCCGGGCTGAATGACGGGCAGATGTGTGGCCACAGGCAGGACGGGCAGAGGCAGGGGCTGGGCAGGACAAGGAGATCCAGGGCCAGCCAGGATTCCTGGGTTTCTGGTCTGAGCATGTTACTAACATGGACTAAAAATCGAAAAGTAGGCTCAAAATGGAGTCCTTGTCATGGCCCAGATTAAAAAGCTATTGCAGTTTCAAGTCCCCCCCAAAAGTACAATCTTCAACCAACCTGGAACTTCTTAATCAGCACCAGTGAGGTCATCTGCAGAAGAGCCCCCCCCCAGGGAAGCTGCTTTACTTGGAACAATCTCTTCTTTTGCCACTAGCCCTGGACAACACTCTTCCGTCTCTGAATACCCTCCACTTTGTGTGAGCCCTTGAAGCACCTGACAGGACACTGCCTGATTCACAAAGCACTCAATAAAATAGATCAGAGCTCTACAGTCGTGAATTTGGGGTTTTAACGGAAAAAAAAAAAACCTCTGGAAGTTTGCACGAGTCTCTCTACCTAGATCCAGTTGCCCCCAAGTAGTAAGAACGCCATCTAGAAAGAAATCTAGAAGAAAGATCAAAGAAACCAGAGAAAGACCATTCCAGAGTCTAATTGATATGGAGGCGAGAGGGAAGGGAACCCAAGTATGGGGAAAGCCCCTCGCTGACAGGATGAGAGAAACGTTATCTGCCGGATCCTGTGGAGATTAAAGAGGAAGTAGTGACTGCCTGACCCGCGGTTCTCCAGGTGGCCGGAAACAAAAGACATCCTTTTCGTCAGGGTCCCACAAAGGTAGGGCAGGTGCCAGCAGACAGGAGAGGCCACCTGTACAGACTGACAGGGGACTTCACTCAGTAAGTGGAGTCTTGATCCAGGATGAGGAGGCTAAATGCAGAAACCAGCGTTCCACAGTTGTGCTCTCTCTCCCAATTCTAGGGTAGAAATGAAAATACTCACGACTGGTCCTGGGGGGCAGAGGTCATGCTAAAGGTAGGGTGTCCAGGCTTTTGCTGAAAGGGGGGTGGTTTGCACAGTTACACACTTCCTGTTTGATGGCTGACATGTATCATCTGTGGTGTTTGCTGCTCATTAACCCTTTTGACTCCATGAGATGAAATTGTTACCCAGGACTGGGGCTAAGTTCCAGAGTGCTGACACGAGTTAAAATGAGTCATTTGGAAGACCCGGCAGACTGATTTATAGGGAATTCATGAAAAATGTTACGAGGTTACTCTATGCTCTGAAAGTAAGTTTCCCCACTGCTTAGAGACATCCCCCGCCTCGAGGGGAGAGAAAACAGACCTTGGTGTGGACCCACAGCAATACCTTTAATTATGTTTATTTCTTGAAAGAGTTGGTCCTGAAGAGAGAACCAGTAGATTCAGGTGAGCTTCTCACCCTACGTCAAATGCCATCAATCATCCAGCCATACTTAAGGTCACCTTAATCAATCCTACTAGAAGAAACAGCTCTAATATCACAGTCCATGTAAGTATCTTGTAAAAAGAACATTATTCCAAGAATCACCTCCTACCATCAACCAACCTAACACACCTCCCCTAAGAGTCTTCCAGTCCAGAGCCAGCTGTGGCAGCTGACAGTCCTGCCTGACCAGGCCCAACTGGAGCCGATATCTTCCTTATTGAGAATCCTGCACTGGGCAAATGGTTATTCACCCCTCCAATAAAAACCACAGCGAACAAAGGGAGCCCTGGTTGCATCCCCAAAAGATGCATCCTCAAAATAACCAAAGACTCAGACTGACTTTTTTGCATGGTAACTCTTCATGGTCACAAAATGAGGACCAACAGGACATTTGCACAAGTTAAAACTCTTTCCAAATGGCCAAGCAAGTTCATCCATCTATATTATGTCTGTGTCTTTGTGGAAACTAACCATCCATAATGTTTAAGTCTCTTAAATTAACAACTTAGAGAACCAGTGTTCTCCAGTCATACCGGGCTGTTCATTATGCCTTAGGTAATGAATAGGATGCCTTATTTTTATTTAGCACTCTATCCTAGTTAGCCAGTCTCTTTAAAAAGAAATGCTTCTAAAACTAATATTTACTTGTTCCTCCAGAAATACTTTAATTGGCTTTGTGAAATCAATGGTTCCCTTGATAATTGATAAAAGAGTGTCTCTTTTCCCTGTCCTGGCAATAGCTTGGTTTAAATAACAGGACAGATAATTCTTTCACAAATATGAAAAACAGATTTTCGGAAACAAGCTTATTTTATTAAGCCATGTTATTTAATTTTATCTGACATTTTCAAGTAATTTTTGCTAGTAAGCACTCTGCAGTAATACCTTGAGTTCACATAGAGTTTAACAATATGAATTTCCTATCAAAGGAAAGTACAATATATGTTTGGCAGAAGCCAAGTTCATGAGGAATTAACAGTTATCAAATCCCAAAGGGAAACAAATTCTCTTCTTTCTCCTTGCCAGCTGTCATGCATCCAATTAGCACTTTCAGAATTCTGCCTATTATCCCAGGTTCAGAAACGAGGGGACTAGTGACTCCTTAGCACATCCATGCCCAACTATTTCCAGTCCAAACATTAACAGGCAACCAGTTACCACTGAGGTAGAAAAAGGGTATCCACTTCAAATAATTTTCAAATTAAGAATACCTAGAGTGAACCACAGAGAATAAGTTGTTTTTATATACTTAAATAGATGTGCAGAAGCCAATCTCAATTTACAAATTAAATGGATTCCTGAAAAGTGGTGCTAAATGAAAATTGGTTATTGAATCTTCCTTTTCTACTGACTTTCACTTTAAAACCTACAAAATACATCACAGAGTTTTAAAACATAGAAACCAAGCAGGAATACAGATAGTCAATACTGAACAATCATAGACATCTAGGGAAAGAAACAGTTCTTCTTCACTATAAGTAACACACTGTTTGGAGTAGATCTTCAAATCTCCATCCTTCTCTGGGTTTTTGAAAACACTATTTCATCTACAAAAACCCTTCTGGAAAATTCCTACTCAATTCTAAAGACTCAACCCAAATATCACCACTTCAACATTCTCAGCCTTCCCTGCTCTGTATTTCCTGAGAAGGAAAATGTCCACACCCTTCCATGAGAGCCAAGACGGAAGTAGGGTACCTCCTTCCTCTCCCAGCACCTGATCATCCCTCCTTGTGATCCTGGAGACTGACTGCTGTCGTTGTGGAGAACCTGGATCCCTCACTGGACCTTGTGCTCCCTGGGGAGGGAGCTTTGGCGGTCGGTGCTTAGGTCAGCATCTGGCACTTAATTGTTGGTAAGTAAACAGCTGTGGAAGGAATTAGAAGCCAATTAAAGAATTTAAAAGGGTTTTTGGAATTCTTAAAAGATTAACAGGGATACTGCCTACATTGACCCCTTTGCATGATGCAAAAACACTCGCAGTTGTCAGGTCCCTTCTATGTCCAGCTGCCAGCAAATGGGATATTTCTAGTTTGGTTGCTGCAAATAATCCCTGAGTTCTCTGAAATTAAAATCAACAGACTTCCTAGACCCTCATTTGGTTATCCAGTCACATCAGGGCGATTCATCAATGGGCTGGAACCCAGGAGTCTCGACTCAACAGTGTCAATCTGCAGACTTTTTAAACTGCTATCCCTAGCTGATTCTTAAGTGTTAATGGAGGGATTGTATAGTTTACAGAGCAGAAACAGTTCTGGATCTGAAGGAAAAGAATGAGATTGTCAATTAAAGGGATGGATAACATCCTAAAAGCAAAAACTAGAAAATGTAAACAAGGGGACATGGTCAAGAGCCAACACAATTTCATAAGCAGGCCATGCAATGCATATGTCACATGCTCACACTGGCAGGAATTTCTCACCTGCAGATTTTACAGGTCTAGACAAACAAATGGCTAAGCACACATCAGCTTGAGAAAAGAGCCTGGAGTGAATGACTACAGGACTGTGACCAGTGACTTAGCCTCCACAAGCTTCGGGATAGCAAAGATTGATGGGTGGTATGAGACAGAGTAGCAAGTAAGAGGCAGTGGACAAAACCAGCCAAGAAAAATGACCCACAATGTTTTCCTTCAGGTTTGAATCATAGAAAATTAAAAACCATTTTAAGCCACCCCGGGTTTTGGTGCAATTACAACCAAAGTGGGCAACAGAGGCTTCAATGTTTTCAACAGGAAAAGTGAGGAGAAGGTCAAACTGGAAATTACTAGCATACCACCCCAAAGGTTGAGGAATTAGAAAATTCTCTAAGGAATATTAGACAGCAGAGAGAGAAGGCACTTTTCCTTTTGTCTATTTTTGTTAATTATGAACCTAAAAGCTTGATAATCTAAAATCCATAATCTGCCGTCTGAATTTTCTGTCTAAAAATGGATTCTTAAATTACCCAAGAGTCTGGAATCTTCTTAATGCAACTATCATATAAAAGATCAAGACACAAACTGTGTTAAACTGAAGCAATCTCAAAAACATATCATACAAAATATGCATGTGGAATTATCAGTTACTGAAAATACTTGATATCAATGGAAACCTTTGCATTCATAGATCTTTGAGCCTTCTGTGGCCATTTCGGCATGCAACCAAAGCACGATATCCCTGCCTTAGCATCGTCTCTCTATCCAAGCGTGAGGAAATCAAACCCAGAGGGCACTTGTACCCAGGTACCATTGACCCAGCTCTCTTGGCCTTTTCTATATCGCAGACATGCTGGGATATTTCAGTTCCTCACAAGGACCACACGCCCTCAACTCCCAGCTTGCACACAGTAGTGTCCTCAGCTTCGAATCTCCATTCCCCACTGGTCTTCTCCAGTTTCCATCTGCCTTGTCCTGTCCTCCAGTGCTCAACTTAACTGGAACCTTCCACAAACCTCCAGATGAGACACTATAAATTTTCCCAGGTCATCCGCACTTGAGGCTGAGCGACACCCCTCAGGCTTGTAATTAAGTATAAGGGCCCCTTCCATGAAGGGCCATCAGCTCCATACACACGACCTGGAGACCTGGCCTCTCTGCTCAGTGCTGCTTCCGCACCGCCTGGCACCTGGTCCACACCCATCAAATCCTCATGGAACTGGATTTAATCAAGTTAAATGACCAGCTCCGTGAACACAGTGTTTCCGGAATGAGATCTTTTCTTTTTTGATGTTTCAGAAGGAGGGGGAGGGAGAGTGAGATTAAGATTGACTTTCCTCTCTGCATCATGGCGAAACAACGCCAGGGGGTCACAGAGGCTCCCCACACGGCATTCCAGTGGGGCAGGTTCCGCGGCTTACAAAGGGCTCTCGAGGCCAAGCAAAGCAAAGCAAGGCCGTCCGTGGGCCTAACATCTGCAATATCTTGATCCTCATCCATTTCTTCATACTAACAGAGATCTGACCTCCGTGTCGTGGTACTAGCTTTCTTTGATCTTCTGTGTTGTTCCCCCAAAGCCAGGGAAACAATCCTGACTTCAACTGGGAACTAGGGACTTGACTCAAAAGTAAAACAGAAAGCTCAGATTCCAAAATGCAAGCCAAAAGGAGCCTGTAGTTTTAGGTTTCGGAGACAAGGTGACAGAACAATGACCCCACGTGCTGGATTCTCGATTATCACCAAGGGCACCACCTGCAGCTACCAGACCCAGTGAGGAAGCAACCAGAGCCAGTGGCAAGAATTACATATGCATTTCTTAAACAAAAAAGAAATCCCATTGGGGAAACAGTCAGTCTTGACCAAGGTGAAATCTAAAAGGAGGGATGGTAAAAGAAATACAGCTTGCTTCTTGGTCAATAGTATTGCCAATGAGCTTTAAACAAATGTTAAAAAAAAAAAAAAAGTTGTTCAGCGAGTTCTCTTTCATTAAAAGTGCTCTAGTGAAACACAACTTGGAATTGCTGTGGAGCCTCTGGAAATTGGCTCTGTGCCTCCTGCCAGGGTCGCTGTACCTGAGTCACCAGCAGGTACGGGAATTCTGGCTGGTATCTGCCTCAGTGTGGTTTCATAAAGCAATCCAGAAACAATTTTTGGCTTTGCTGCAAATGTGCATAATGGAAAGCAAATATTATTAAAAAGACAATCATTTTTAGTGATTAAAATAATCCAAGGCAGAAAAAATTTCTCCCATAAGTTTCTAAGTTCTCATTTATCATCGTTTTGCCGCAAGAAGCCAGAGTAATTTTATTTTTCCTGACTTCTATTAAAAAGATCAATACATATGATTCCAAAGAGTCTCGACTCATGAAAAGATGGAGCAGGCCTGTAATCATATATGAAAGTATTGGTTGTCATTAGCAGAAAGATTGATCTGAAAAGACAGCAGACCCAGAGGAAAAGGACTTAAAATTTTCCATTGGGCAATGCAGCAACTTTCACCTTCCGAATAATTGAATACAGATAACAGATTACCATATTAAAGGAAAGAATTGGATTGGGGGTCTTCAATAGATACCCACTTTAGCAAAGTAATACCAAATTTCTCAAGAGCGATTTGGTTGGATGCAAAAAAATTAATGTAGCCTGACAGTACAATGGCATTGTCCAATGTGCAGTGAAGTCAGTCGTTGGATGAGATTTTATTTAGTTACCTGTGGCATCAGACACTCTAAAGAGTACCTAGGTTCATTTGATCATTACATATATTATAGAGTTAAGGATCATATTCAGGCGAACTTCTCCAGCTAGTCCCATGAATACAGCTTCTTCTGGTTTTCTTTAGTGGGTGATTGGCATGACCTTTAGTGATGATTGCACAGAACTCAGAACTGGAGTCATAGGCTTGCAAAGGGTTTTCTTCACTGCATAGCTCTCCATTTCGGAAGCCCTTGTAAAGTGCAATAAACATACTATCTGAAAACTAGAAAGGAATGTTGATAGGGCCTTGGAAGGGCACCGTGATCCTGGAAAGGCAGAGCTGTGGTCCAATGGCATTCTAAACTGGAGGTCAAGGTTAAATACCTTCATCCTTGTTCTAACACACACTCTGCACCACACTACAGAGTTGGTAGACAAGATGCAGTAAGGGCTGGGAGCAGGGGCAAGAGAGATGCTATTACCCAAACTGTGACCTGTACATTTTTCAAATGTGACTGTTTTGTCACCCCTCAAACCCTTACTTACTTTGCTGCCACCAGACACCTGGACACCTCACTGTCATGAAACCTGTTTATCATTATTAACCATTGAGGATTTTCATCATGACCTCGAAGCTGATACTAGGGACAGATACCAACATCTGTTCCTTGTAACAGTAATCTTGATAATGTAAGTGGACACTGCACTTGTGTTAACTATTTTTTGTCATGGACTTTAATAGAGTTTGAGAGACATTTCTGGAAGTATGATATTCTATTACTCTTCTGTGAATTCTTAAAGGCTCTCATTATCCACTCTTGACACCAAATCAAATTGTAATGGCATCCACTAGACTCCTCAGTATGGACAAAGCAAAACTGTTTTCCTCCATGTCTCAGTTAAACAAAACATAAACACTTGTTTTTATGAAAATACCAGAAAATGTTCATGCTTTTGGAATTTCCTGTAATAGTAGTATCAGGAACAAATTCCTCTAAAACAGAGGACAGGGATAAAACCAGCCAGAAATTATTTTTAGTTTTTCAAACTTAGGAAATTCTTTCTCATTTTCAGCTGAAAAGATTATTTTTTCTTGCAACGAAGAAAACAGCTCCATTTTACTAATGGAGTCAGTATTTTTAAGAAAAGGAGAAATATGATTTTTCCCATGGGTGCTTCTTCATACACGATTCTGTATAAATCTATGTTTTTACTCCACGCTGGTAATAAAAGCTACATCTTTTTCAAGCCAAGTCTCTCTTCAAGACTAAAGTAATAATCCATCAAGGGCACTGTTACTTTAATTTACTTTAAAGGGAAGCAAAATGGCTGCCCCAGTCTGCAGGGGACCAGGGAAGCCCCCCATCCTCGTCCTGAGGAAGGCCTCTCGGAGGCTGACTCGAGTCGTCAGACACCGCAATGGGCAAATGCTGTTAGAGTACATAACTTCAACATGTGCTCCAGGTCAACAGAAATGGTGACTTATTGTCATTGTTTTCTTTCAATATTCATTGAAAGTCACTCTTTTGGGAATCATGAATAAAGCTAAATGTCTATAGCTAACTGTAGCACTATGCTGAACCAAAAGCTAAGCACTGCCAACAATTCATGACAGCAATCAAATCAGCTTCAAAGTCTGAGCAAAACCACAGATAAGAGTGGTTTTTCATTGTGACCTGTGAATCAATTCTTTGGTTTTCTTTTGCCATTTTTAAATGACAGAGAACTGAGGTAAATAACTCTATTTTCACTAAATCTACTTATTCTCTTTTACATAGTATTGATTCAAAAGCAATGTTATCAATAGTCACAAGGAACTTCCAAAGCCCTACGTTCTACTGGAACCAAGGTATCAATCTATGCGGAAAAATTAGCAAATGGTTGTAGCACAAGACATTTGAACCAGCCCCGAAGAGCAAGAAGCAAGAGTAGGAATGGGGAAGGTGGGTTTGCCAAAACTTCATTGAGTATGTTTTTTAATTTATAAAAGGAAAACCTTGTGTAAAAACTATACAAATAAATATTATAACAGCTCGACAACAGTGCCAGCATTGAAAGACTTAATACATAAATGAATGAATAAACAAACAAGAAGTTGAATCATTCTTTCAATGAACCGTCAGTGGTGCCAACACCCTGAGACCTGATGCTGAGAGCTGTTTTAGGGATACAGGTGGAGTGAACTGTGACCCATGCCCCAAAGGTACTCACCACCGAGCCTGCAGAGTGACAAGCACAGTCTACCACCAGGCGTGACACCATCAGATGCCTACATAGTCCTACAAACAAAGGTCTGGGAACAGTGAGACCTGCATGCTGAACTCTTCCCGGGGACCGTGATCGGGACAGCCTCCTGGGGCAGGTGAAACTTTCGCCAACTTGGGTCTGAGCGAGACTCTGGGTGAGCATCACTGTTTGGGGCACTCCCTTGTTTGACTTGCAGGGAGTTCCCTCTTTGGTCCTCTGTTGATTCCCATTACACTCTCTTACTGGGTAAGCCCTCCATGGTCACGTGTTCATCTATCATCTATATCCTTATGAGTCCCCAGACTATGTCTTAAGACCAAAACTTCCCAGATCGGTTCAGAATCACAGACAAATTGCTTTCTAGATTACAGACACACTCCTCAAATTCAACATGTCTGAATCTAAACCCACTAACTTGTCTCTGCTCTCTACCCCCAAACCCAATCTCTTCATCTCCAAAGTAAGTGGCATAACCACTCCACTAGTTGCCTAAAACAAATATATATAATCCCAGCTCTTCCTTCTCCTAACGCTATCCCAGTCACTCAGCTCTGTCTTTCACTTAAATCTCTCTCTCCTGTCCTTCCATAACGGGTCTTAGTTGATACTCATTATGGTTTACATCCTAGCCCTTCTTGTCCCCTTCCACTTCCTCCTCCCCACACCCCCAGAAAGAAAGACTGTAATTGATAGCTAGAAATCTTGCCTCTCTGATGAACATCTTCCAGTGGAGCCGCAGGATGTCAGGATAAAGTCTACACCCCTCAGGAACTGGGTCCTTTCACTCACCATCCTCCCCCACTGCCCCCGGTGCCTACACAGGGCTCTGTCCTGCGGTGCTCCTCTTTTGCCTTGACTTGCGTTGTCTTCTCTGACCCGAGCATGCTTCCTTTCCCCTCAATGACTGCCTTCTCTGCCTGTCTAACTTCCGGCAAGCTCAGTGGCCTCCTCCTTGGGAAGGATCTCTGAACTCCTCAGGCTAAGCCAGGTTGCCCTCTGACCTCTCACCCCCATGATGTCTGTATGAGACAGCGCTCACACTGTCTGGTATTCATTGGACTCTGTCTTCCTCCCTGGAGTAACTGAAACTTGAGAGTACGACTGAGTTCTCATCTTCCTGCCCCTCTGCCAACACAGAGCTCATTACAAGAAGAATACAACTGCCTGTGGATTATCTAAATGAACCAATGCCACCCTCTGAGACTCATGTTTGCTGCCATTCACAAATGACTATTGGAAAGCCTCAGAAAGGATATGACTGTTCAACAAAGTTTACTTCTCAATAGCAAACTGCCAACAAAAAAACCTGCATTCTAAAGTTACTTAACTAGCACTTACATGTGGAATATAAAGAGACAACTCAAACAAGACACAACAAAAACCACTCCTAGATCTAGGCAACAAAATGATGCTTCCAGAGTGGAAGGGGATTGAGTCAAGGGGGTCAGTTTAACAGTGGTGAATGGTGCTAGAACTTCAGTGGTGGGTACGGTGTGGCGGATACATTTATTGCGATGTCACACTATATTCCTGAAACTTCTATAATATTATAACCAACGGCATGTCAATCAACAAACCAATCATTAGAGCTGCCTAAACCACTATATTATTGGATAACTTTGAGGCACCAGCGGAACCACTGTCTGCATATCTTGTAGGCGCAACCTGTGGGCAGCACCTCTAGTGCCTTTTTGACCATCAGCTTCAGCAAGGCACAGAAAGCACACCAATGCTTCTCCAAGTTAGCGCATGGACTATCTTTATTCACTTCACCTGAGGGACTTGCTAAAAATGCAGATCCTTATACTCCCATTAAAATGCCCTAAGTCAGAGTCTGGGTATCTGCATTTCAAGAAGGCCCATCCTACCAATATTTATTCAAATTAAAGTTCATTCTGTACTTTGGACACTGGTCTCTACTTTGGATAATCCCCCAAGAGGTGGAAGAAAAAGACAGGGGACTAAAGGGATGAGGTTATGAGGGAGGTCAAGAGGGAAGAGAGGTTGATGTATTAGTTAAGGACAGCTGCTAGAAGAAAGAGACCCACTATAGCAGAGGTTTAAACAAAAGAATTTTTTCTATTGCACCTAATGATCTGGGTGTGACCAGTTCTGAGCTGATATTCTAGTGTTAAGGTATCAGGGACCCAGGATTCTTCTGCCTTGTTGTCCTGCAGTCCTTAGGGTCTTTCTAGCATCGATATGGTCTAAGATAGCTCATTCCTTCATCCGCATTCCAACCACAGGAGAAGGAAAAGAGAAGGGCACTCCTCAAAGCACAACTAGAAGTTGCACTCAAGCCCTAATCTATTCCAGAACTTACCTACACAGCGTCACCCAAACACAAAGGAGACTGGGAAATGTAGAAAAGATTGAAGAGGTCTGTGTACCCAACTAAAATTTGGCATTTTGTGACAATCAAGAAGAGGGGTCATAGGTGGAAGATCTAGGTGAGGAAGCAGAGGGAATGAACAAATATAAAATCAAGTATTCTTTGAAACATCCCCTATCATGCAGCCCTCACCCTTTATGTCTGCTCCAGCCTAGTGTTCTGATTTCCCCAGCGTCTTTTATCGGGATTGTTGAAGTCATTTTCAGGCATGCCTTCCAGCTTGATGTTGGACATTGACTTTGAGTGGAAAGTAATCTGCAGCCAATTGTTCCAATGTCATTGGCATAATGAGCTACAGGCACAAGTTGTTCATCCAAATTCTCTGCTTTATATAACAGTCATGGGTTTGAGGGTGAATTTTAAGAATCAGTCTCTTGTCTCCTGATATGTCACTAAAGATGATGCTATTTGATGGGTCCTAGCTTGGCGCTCTGTCTACATGAATAGCGCCCCCTGGAATTGGGCAAGGGTATGCCCTGTGCTTGGCAAATTGAATTTCCACCCTGACTCTTCACATGGCCTCACGCCCAGAAAGCTGATCTGTGAAGAACGCCCCCTTCCAGCCGTTCATGGGCCTAAGATGAACCATGTGACATTCATTCCACAGATCAGACATCAGTCAGATCTTATTGCTTTTGGACAATGGCCATTGTGTGATTTACAGAGCAAAGAATAGGTACAATGCAAGCCTCAGAGTACGTTACAACATTACAGGGTATTTCTAAGCATGAAAGTATGCAACATTTCAGGGGTAATGTCATAAAAAGAAGCATCAGACCGATAGATCATTGTCTCCATTCAACTGTAATCTCTAAAAATAACTTTAGCCCTCATTTCTGAGCATAAAAGAGAAACTTTAGAAGCTGCATTATGTTTTTAGGAGTCCATAGGTAACCGAATGTTTCCAAAACTGAACTTGAATATGACCTAGCTAGAATTACATCCCCCAAGGACATTTCAGTACAGAATCGGAGTCACAGAGTAAAAGATAATGTGGTCTTATTCCAAAGCACAGACTTAAAACACATGAACACTCGTCCTTCTCAAAGCTCCCGTTTGCTCCCCAGAGTTGAGTGGCTTCTCAAAGAAAATGACATGCTGTCAGAAAACTCCAGGAGGCCTGGTTCTGAGGAATGGCCCATTCATTTGATAATTTGCTGAATGTTTACTCTTTCTGCTCATCATTTGTTCCTTGTGTGTTAGCACATCCTACAAATTGTGATGAGATAACGAAAAAGGAAATGTTCCAGAAAAATAAGCTGAAATGATGATCCAAAAATAAGATACAAAATGCCTTTAAAAATAAACTCGATAATTTTTAAATGCCTTCTATGAAAAACACTAGTGGAAAGATTTGAAGATATTATCCAGCCCCACAGATGCTGAATTTCAGGTAGTGATGGCATCTGCCCCCATCACTGGCCTTGAGACACTGAAAATGGCCCCAAGACTGCTGTAGGAGTCCCAGGCTGGTTTTCAAATGCTAGCCTATGAGAATCACTGGCTATTGCTTTCTATGTGTTGTATTTAACTATTCTGAGGTTGAGTTTCTCATTTATTGGCAATTCTTACCAGTTTTCACTTATTTTTTAAGATTGATTTATTTATGCATGCAAGCTGGGGTGCAGGCCAGAGGTGTGGGGGGCTCAAAGGATTCACCAGAGACAGAGTGGGGAGCAGAACAGGCAGATCCACTGAGATACACTGCTGAGGGGAGCAGTGGGCGAGGCAGGAGAGCTCTGCTCTGCCCTGTGGGTCAGCTCCCTGGCCAGGAATCAAACTCATGCTGCAGTGGCTGCAGTTTCATAGGCTGAGACTTAACCCCTGCGCCACCAGGGAGGCCCAGTTTCCACTTTCTTGATGACCACTTCTCACACTGACCTGAGCCTGGAGTAGTAGCAGGGAAAACCGAGGAATGCACTTCTCCATTCCCTGCCTCTCTGCCCAAGAAGGTGGGGTCCCAAGAGGGGCGGGGCCGCCACGTCTCCCCCAGGAAATGAAAAATAAGCGCGAGGAGCTCCTCCTGGCTCATCCTGCGCCAACGTGGCCACTGCTAAAATGTCCACATGGTGTCCACGCCAAGAGACTAGACTTGCGAAAATGAGGCCAATTTTTATTGTGCTTCTGTGATGTAACAGGATTTCAAATATGTCAGCTTTGGTGTGATTGAATACGGCTTACTTCAAAGAAAAAACAGAAAATCTATATGCACCCTTAGCAGCTGTCAGCTCGAATTTCCAGCGATGGCCCATGACACAGAGCTCACAGCATTCCTGAACACTTCTGGCTCTGTCAGGGAAAGGCTGGTTGGAATTAGTGTTTGCGGGCCTCCCTGGTGGCGCAATGGGTTGAGCGCAGCACTATGAAGCTGTCCAGAGCCACTGCAGCACGAGTTCGATCCCCAGCCAGGGAGCTTCCCACATGGCGCAGCAGACCTCTCCTGCCTCCCCTCTGTGCCCCTCAACAGTGTACTTCAGTAGATCTGCCTGTTCTGCTCCACATTCTGTCTCTGGGGAATCCTCTCACCACCCCTCACACCTCTGGCCTACACCCCAGCTTGTATGCATAAATAAATAATTTTAAAAAAATTAGTGTTCACCCTGCTCCTTCTTTTCACTCTTCACGCCAGGGAAACTCAACCAATATTCAGGCTTCCTCTGTGAAGCAGAATGGGACAAAAGAACGGGATTTATCCTGGGTGGCTTCTAAAACCATTTTATACCCATTTCAATATTTTAGGAAAATAACTGTCTGATCTTCCAATACTAACAAAAGAGAGGAAATATTTCTACTCATGCCCTGTGTACTTTCTGTCTCGGACAAAAGTTGTCTATTCTTCCCATGAAAACAATTAGTTACAAAGCTGGAAAGTCAAGCAGACAGTGTGTTTTACGGATTTGCCGATTTCTCTTTGCGTTCTTAGGAAGATGAGAGTGAAGCACAGAGAAATCCTCACTCTCCAGGCCGACAGACCAGGAGAGCGGGTCCTTCATGTTTTCAATGCTGAGCACTGAGCTCACGGCCTAGCACACGACTGTTGCTTCGTAATTTTTTTGCTCTATGTTAAGTGACTCTTTCCAATGAATCATTCAGTTTTTCTGCCACTTCCTATACTCAAGGCTCTAGAAAAAGACCTTTTGAAAAGTATGGCTATTTCACTTGTAGGTGGAATACAGAGAAATCAAACAAAGGACCAAAGAAGACAAACTTTAAGTATCAACCCTTGAAAGCAGGCCATAGATCTGAGGCATCCAGAAGGGGTGGGGAGGGAGAGAGTGGGGAGGGGTGAAGACAGGAGGGGGGAGAGCACAATAAACTGGTGGACTGGTGGTGGGCACCCTATGGTGACCACACCTGAGGGGAGAAAACCTATAAGATGAAAATCAGACAAGGATGCAAAATAATGCTATGTTCTTAATGAAAATAAATAAATAAAAATGATGAGTCCATGATTTTTAGACAAGAGTTTTCCAATGCAACTTTTCTTCTTGTAACGAGTGGCTTTCTCTTGCCTACCCAATGTCAGCTTTCTCTTCAACCCAATGGCTCAGCACAGAGGTTTGAAGTTAGACCAATTCAAAGATGTGGTTCCGCCACTTGCCTAGTGGGGTGAGTTTCTTTCTCTGAGCCTTACTTTTCCCACCTGCAAAGCATTTTAATACTTATTTCACAAGGCTATCCATGGATGAAATGAAATGGTGTGTACAAAACAGCACAGTGCCAAAGACGTTCAAAAAAACAGTGCATTTATGATGACGCCATTAGTAGGAGTAACATCATTATTATTCTCTACATAAAACAGAATAACCCAGTTAGAATAACCCTGTAAGTTATTCTCACAAGTTAAATACTGTTATATCACTAATTGAGAAATTTTTCTGGCTCATTCACTATACTGCATATATCAAAGGAAAGTTACCTTAATTTTTGAAATATCTCAGGATAGATAAGTACTACCACATGCAAGTCCTTGGATGCAAATTTATCTAGAACTTTCTTAAATATACTGTACAATGTTATATATGAATACATATACTTCCATCAAAAACTAGTTACCTTAGTTTTTGTAATATCTCGGGATAGATAAGTACTACCATATGCAAGTCCTTGGATGCAAATTTATCTAGAACTTTCTTAAACATACTACACAATGTTGGGCCTCCCTAGTGGCGCAAGGGGTTAGTTAAGTCTCAGCACTATGAAGCTATCCGCAGCCACTGCAGCGCAAGTTCAATCCCCGGCCAGAGAGCTGACCCACAGGGGCACAGCAGACCTCTCCTGTCTCCCTGCTGCCCCCCTCAGCGGTGTATTTCAGTGAATCCACCTATTCTGCTCCCCACTCAGTCTCTGGTGAATCCTCTCATCACCCCCCACACCTCTGGCCTACACCCCAGCTCTTGTAAACATAAAAAAATCTTTAAAAAAAAATTTAAAAATACACTATACAATGTTATATATACATATGTATATATACTTCCATCAAAAACCAGCTGTAATCTTCTAAAAGTCAACAGCCTATCAGTGCACGGAATACAATAGAGAAAGAAGTGTACATCCATATACATCTTCACTGCAACAAATGGAGGTTTGACCATTACCCTGAAGAAGCAGAAAGACAGTTCAGACGCACTTCTAGAAGCTTCCATGACTACGTATCTGCTTTTGTCCTGTGGCATGGTTAGAGGTATACATAGGAGTTTAAGAGATCCACAATGACATCTTACCTCAGGCATCATGGCAACTGAAACAGAAATGGGTTGCTTCCCCCAAAGAGCTTGAGAAGAGATTAAGACAGCAAATGCAGAGGCAGAGCTAAATTCGCAAAGAATAAAGAAAAGGCACAAGCTGAGTGGATGAAAACAATTGAAAAGAAAAGGCTAGTACTTGAGGCCATTATTTTCAATTAAATAACTGATCTGCAAGGGTTTGGACTCCTCTAAAAATCAAAAAAAAATTGGCACACTGGAGGCAGGATGGCATGCCATGTCAGCCCCCGGCCCCAGTTCCCAGAGCCACTAACAAGAAAATGATCCTCAGTCAACTCATCTCTGGTGCTCTCAGCCAGCACCTAAGTCTGCACGGTCCCCCAGTGGGTGATTCTCCCTTTTAGATGTTTCACAAAGGCCTTAAACAATCATAAGCAAATCCTATAGTCACACCCATTGTTTAAAATTTTAAGTCAAATCTTATTATTTGTCACTTGCAAACCAATCCAAAGTTTGTTTTCTTATTAAACAGCTGGTCAGCTGAACTCATAGAGCCCTTCTTGTTCATTTTTTTCGTATTAAAACACCCTAAATATAGCTACAGATATATTCATCCTCTTATCTTACATTCAGCTTTCCTAAATCAAGCTAATACCAGCCAGAACCGCCTTTTGCCTCTGAAAGTTTACAGCTTGGGCTCTTCTTCAGCTCTTCCTCATTGGAGAAGGCAGATAAGCGACGTCCTCTAGAGTCTGCAAACTCAAAAAGGCTGGAGAAGGAACCATCCAGCGTGACCTCTGAGCATTCCCTCCAGAAGGTTTTTAGAAGGAGCCCAAAGATGAGAGAGAGCAAAGAGGGGAGCCCTATCAGTCCCCAAGCCAGACACATCTGCATCCCACCTTCAGAGGCTGGGGGTTGATGCCGTCCTACTTTCCATTCATAAATGTCTGCTGAGCACCTACTATGTGCCGAGCCTGCTTTGTTTCTGACAATGGATATAAACTGACAAACAAAACCAGCAAGCTGTCTGTCTTCGGGGAGCTTTTGCATTCTTGTGGGATCGGTTTCTTGGTAGTGAGACAAAGGAGACTGAGCAACCAACCTTACAGTTGGGGCGCCATATATTTTTCAACCTTTCCAAAAGTTCTTCATTGTCACCAGTCTAATTTCTAAGCCACATTTTACTCCTGTGTAAAATGTCAGGCCCACTCAGGCCACCAAAATATCACGAGGTTTCCTTAACTGTGAGAGTAAGTTGTTGGCCAGAGAAAGCAGACTGCTCCAGAACGACATGGCAAAACATGTAGAGTCATTTTAATCAATTCTTTCAGCCAATTTTAAAGGTATTCATCACAAAGTAGCACAGTCTTGCTAAAACATTTCTTTCAACACAAAGAGTGCTTTGTTCCTAACCCTCCAAGAAATAAAGGGAGCACCCAGACACTATGCCTGTTTTGTAAGTTAAAGTGAAAAAATACGACACTGAAACTCGTAGTTGATATCTCTTCAGAAGAGAAATTCATCAGCAAGGTAATAATTCCCAGTAGCCATACAAAGAAACCACAGTCTTCAGAAAAACCACATAACAGAGAATGGAATACTGGGAGCAGCCCACATAATTACTCATGATAGATAACTGTATTAAAAATTAAATATAAATTATTGTGGGCATTATAGTTTTGGCACAAGATGAAAAAAAGTGCTTTATGTTACTTAAAAGTTTCAGTAACTGCCTTAAATTTGGCTCCATCGAAAGTAAGTCTACCCTGAGTAAATATAAAGCATTTATTATTTGAAGTATTGCTTTCAATACAATTGTATGTTAGAAAAGATCTCTTGAATTTTCTAAAAGTTGTTGTATGGCATCGATCTTTTTAAAAAACATTAAAAATGTATACAAAGAGGCGAATTTTAAACAGGGCTATAAGGAAGGTTCCTGGAGTACATGAAAATCTCTTGCTGAAACTCAACCAAACACAAAAATCAATTCCAGATGATTTTTTGGATCTAAATATAAGAAGGAAAAAATAAATCTTTTTAAAAAATATAAGAGAACATCCCCATGACCTTGGAGTAGGCAAAGATTCCTTAAATAACATAAACAGCACTACTCTTAAAAGAGAAAAAAGATGAACTAGATTATATTAAAATTAGGAATTTCTGTGCAGCACGACTAAGAAAGGGCAAAGGCAATCCACAGGGTAGGAAAAGACACTTGCAACACAGTCTCCAACAAAGACTGATACCTGGGCGACGGGAAGAATTCCTGCAGTTCAGTAAGAAAAAGAACAACCCCACAGCAAAATGAGCAAAACGCTTTAACGCACCCTTCACATTAAAAAAAAAATGGAGCCAAATGGCCAATGAACATATGGAAAGAGTTCAACTTCATTAGTCCTTAGGGAAAAGCAAAATAAAACCACAAGAAGATACCTTCCATTTTCACCCATATGGCTAAAATTTAAAAAGAAGGAAGCAAACACCAAGCAGAGCAGCAGACAGGCTCATCCACTGCTAGTGGGAGCGTGAACTGCTACAAATGCCTGGGACACTGTCTGGCAGAAACCCCAAGCAGAGGTTTTCAGATGTGGCTCATCCAGCAAGCCCCACTCTCACACAGGACGTGTTACAAGGGCAAACTCCCAGCCCCAGCACGGCCCGGAGACCTGTCACTTCGCCAGCCCTCCAGGGAGTCTGTTCATGTGAAATCTTGAGAACTGCTGGGCTAAAGATGCCCTCTTAGAGATCTGTCATAGAAACTGTACAAATTCGGGGCCTCCCTGGTGGAGGAACAGGTTAAGCACAGCGCTGTGGAGCTATCGGCGGCGGCGGTGCAAGTTCGATGCCCAGCAGGGGAGATTCCCATATGGTGCCAGCAGACCTCTCTTGCCTCGCCCGCTGCTCCCCTCAGCAGTGTGTTTTGGTCTATCTGACTGTTCCGCTCCCCACTCTGTCTCTGGTGAACCCTCTCACCACTCTGCACCTCTGGCCTGCACCCCAGCTTGTATGCAAAAATAAAATAAATCTTTAAAAAAAAAAAGAAAGGAATTGTACAAATTTCATTAAAAAACAAGTCTGAGAATATTCACATGAGCACCATTTTTCATACCCCAATCCTGGAAACCAGCTAAATTCTATCCTAATTGCTAGAACAAACTCTGACATAGTCACTTAATGGAAACCCAAACAGCAATGAAGCTGAACCACGTGCTTACTATTCCATTCAACAACACAACCTCACAACTCAATGTTGAATTAAAAAAAGACAAGACAGAGGGCCTCCCTGTTGACACAAGGTGTTAAGTCTCAGCACTATGAAGCTATTGGCAGCCACTGCAGCAT
>PVIJ01019959.1:0-22126 GCA_004024925.1 Scalopus aquaticus | reverse complement strand
TTATAATCAAGGAAATGCAAATCAAAACCACTATGAGATACCACCTCACACCTGTGAGGATGGCACACATTAAAAATGCAGGCAATAACAAATGCTGGAAAGGATGTGGAGAAAAAGGAACTCTTCTACACTGCTGGTGGGAATGTGAACTGGTCCAACCACTATGGAAGGCTGTATGGCGATTCCTCAGACTGCTAATCCCACTTTTGGGAATTTACCCAAAGGAAACAAAAACACTAATCCAAAAATATACTTATTATACAGTTTAATTTAACTACATTATAGCACATTGAAGGATATAATCTATAGACTTTCAAATAAAGATAGGAAGCTATGATTTCATAGTTAATATTCTTTAATATTTTAGCTTAGATGTTGACTATTTTAATGTAATTCAGAAACCTATTTTACTTTTTTCTGTTGTGCATAACATGTCATTATATAAAGGAATTTCAAAAATTACTCTTGCTATTTCATGAAGAGCTCAACCAAATGATACCAAAGTGAATCACACATTTGTTCCTTATCATACCAAATTTCCAAACTTCTAGATTTTTTTTAGTACATTTCTTTTCAAAAATAGGTATTTCTCACATTTATTTAAAGAAAAAATATAGCTTCCTCTCAGACACCTGAAAGTGGTTTCAAATTGCCAAATATCCAGTAATTCCTCTCAGAATGAAATGATAGGATAATGATATAGAGAAGTCTACCAGCTATTCATACTGCATGATTTAACCTCAGTCATCAAAGTCAACATACAAACAAACATTTTTATCTTTGGTGCCTTTGGTTAATATTTTTTTAGAGGAAATGCAGCATTGGGGTTTTATGATGCTATAGATTTTTCAGAAGCCATTCAGAAATTCTACTGCAGTGGGCCAAATTGCCTCTGAACAACATTCTAGCTTGTATTGTGTCTTCTGGCATTTTGCTTTTGTTCCCATCACATATTGTTATTTAGTGACATTATTATCTCAACAGCAGCTTTGTGGTTGGTAATGCCAGCAAAAAATTTATGCCTCAAAATATAAAGATTATTTCATATTTTAAAAATTACTGAGTATCTTTAGCCCTTTGTTCTGCTCTTTTTCTTCAACTCCTCACTATTCAGTATTTTTAAATTTACCTGTGTCTTATCATTAATATATATCCTAAAACATTTAACTTTTAAGTATAGTTAGTATAGGACTAGAATTTGTTCATATTTGTTTACACAAAAGAAATACATTTTGTTCTATTATTGTGGGCAAGAAAGCATTCATGTTTATATTAAGATATGAAGGAGATTCTAGAGCCAGGAAAGATGGAATATAAGTCTTTAGTAATCCCAATGACTTTCAAACCAGATGTCTTCTGTTTATAACCAATATCATTGGTCAAATACTCTAAAGATCATTTCCTTCTACAAAAGTCATAAACTTTTACAAAAAAAGTCTGGGTTTTGGAACCATAGTGAAAACACTTTAAATTAAGAGAGTAGTGGTATCTGAACTTAAGTTTATGTAAGTTATTAAACAGTGGCAGGCCTACTTTTTATTTTTTCATTTAAAACATAAAAACTTTACCCAAAAATCAATTTTATGGAAATGAGGCAGAATGAAAATTACTGAATCTGAAGATTAGAGAGCTTGTCTTGACTTCAAACTCTGCCAGCAACTGATGTTGTCATTAAGCAAAGCACTTTAACTTTCTGAACCTTAATATTCATGTATGTAAAATGGTGACCTCATCATTGATTTGCTGTAAAATTAAGTAATGTAGTATAGTTAAAAGCTTTTGAAGCACTGCAAATAGTTTTGAAACAACTAATAACTCAAATAATTCTTTACATATAATACTCATTGAACAAATAATTTAACAAATATGTTATCTAACAAATATTATTAAACATTGAAAAATAAATCTAAAATATTAAATAACAGAATAAAGATCCTGTGATGTAGCTTGTATTATATCAACACTTGAAATAGCCCACTGCTCTTGGTGAATAAATCAAGGAATTAACAAATTATATGACCAATAATTATAACATAGAACCTATTTCTTTCCTTTTATATAGGTATCTTAAAATGATTGTTAAATAGGAGAAGCTTTGTTTTTTTGACAACCATAGTACGTCACAAAGATTTCACATGTTTTGTACAACGTTGTTCTCTATAATTCTGTTGACTCTGTGGAAGATAGTAATATTTTTTACATTGAAAAATTTCAATGAGTCATTTCTATGTCAATTTTGTATTTGAGCCATCTGGAGATTTTTAAGTTTAAAAATGTTTGATTTGGGATACTAGAGTTTATAAATATATACAGCTCTCTAATGATAAATGAATGAAAGCATTTTATTTGCTTATTTATCCATTCATGATTCTTTATTAAGTATTAATCTGTGCCAGGATTTTTATTGGATTCTGGGGAAACAGCAGTGAAGACATGATGCTAGCATATTAAGTCAGGAATTTCATTGATTTAGTCTAAAAACTAAATACTATATAGTAAGCACAGTTTAGATCATTAAACTTTATTGCAAGAATGAAAAGTTATCTAGAACCGTGATGAGGACTACCAGATGTATTTAAGAATCAAATCGATTTGAATTAGAGTCTTGGTTCTGTTCTTGAAGTTCATGTTCATGAAGTTCATGTGAATTATAAATTCTCTTTGTACATAAAGTTCACTACTTTCAAGTAATTTACTTGTGTAATTTATTACCTATATGAAATATGTGTGCGTGATGATACCTGTTTCATGAAGATGATAGAAGTGTGAATCTTCTTGCTGTGGTTTTGAGGACCTTTAATTTTTTTGCATTCCATTTCCCCCTCTGGGCATAATACCAACAAAGAAACTACCCTCTGACCAGATTCAGTAGTCAATCTCAAATTATTTTTAAGTTTATGTATTTCTGGTATTTGTTCCTTTTCCTCAATGAAGTCACTCAATTGTATATATATACTTAAATAGGATATAGAAAATGTTTATTTTCTTATTGGAATTTTAATTTATCAGGCTCATTTAACTATGCATCATTGCAAAAAATGGTATGAAAAGGTAAAAGCAAAAGTAATTATGCATTTTAATGTCTGTATGTTTATATCTATTTTCTTAGATTTTGTACTTTGACTCAATTAGGAAAGTGACCTCAAATATTGTGCATGAAGAGAAGTTTCGAATGTAATTTGCTATGTCCATTATTTCTGCCAAATTTAGTAATAAATACTGATGAGCCACACATTTAAAATATACAGGCTAGGAGGCATATGAGTATCCAATTACTCCTATTTCTTCTTAGAACTAGCAATACTCTTTTAGTTGTAGCCTTAATAGCTTAATTTTGCTGATGTTATAATTTGAAATGAGCTTAGTCAAAGTAGCCTCTGACACCAATGATAGCAGGTTTTGCTTTCACTGAATTTATTTTTTAAATCCCTTATTATCTGAAGTTACAGCATGGTAACTAGACAACTTTATTTGCATTTAGTAAACTTTCAGAATGTGTACAATTTTGAGACCTCATAATTTATTAGAATGAGGACCTAAGTTATATGATGGCTGCTAAGGTGTTTGTACTTTCATAGGAGTAGGCATTATCATCTTGTTTCATCTATTTTTAGCACAAAAATGAGAATATTTATGTCAGAAAAATAACCCTGAGAGATCCCACTAGAATGGGTAGGGCTCTGGGAAGACTATAATCAATGACATTTAATCTTTCTCCTCAGCCCATTATAAAGATATCTAGAGTTTATTTCAAGAAGAAAGGTACACTTTGTAGGTTGATTCCATTTAGCATCAGCTCAAATATTATATTAAAATACATTGTATAGAAAGCAATATCATTTGTTGCAAACAGTGAGTCTGAAGACCTGGGTCCAAATTCTAGTATGGATAACAGTTGCAGTAAATTAATGCAATTTTACCTTTTGTCTTTCATTTTTCCCTTCTATTAAAAATGAGTAATAGTATCCTAGCTATCATTCTGCACTGCTGTAAGATATTTAAAATATAAAAAAAAAATATTGAAAACTCCAAATATTTTTGTTTTGTGCATCTTATTTACTGATCTCTATCATATTAGGATTTAAAACTAGGAAATTTAAAGAAAGAATTATATTATGTGCATTTTATTCATTCATATTTATTTTATTAGGAAACAAAACTGAAAGATATTAAATTCCTGAATAGCATATTAGAATTTTGGAGGAAAACTGGCATGATGAGTAACTTGTATTAAGTCTCAGTAAACCAAATTCAGTAATATATTAAAACAATCATACATCATGACCAAATGAGATTTATTCCAAGGACTCAAGGATGATTTAACATCTGAAAATTGATCAATGTAATTCACCACATCAACAAAAGGAATGTTAAAAATTATATGATCATATTAATACAAGTAAAGAATGTATTTGACAAGATTCAATATCCACTTATGGTACAAATTCTTCCAGAAATGCAAACAGAAGGAACATAACTCTTGAAAAGGCTATATATCATGAAACCACTGCTAATATCATATTCAATATTGAGAAACTGAAAGCTTTTCCTCTATAATCAGTTAGAAGACAAGGATCTCCACTTTCATTGCAACTATTCAACATAGTATTGGAAATCCTAGCTAGAAAAAAAAAATGGGTATAAAAAAGACATAAAAGAAATCAAAATTGGAAAAGAAGTAAAAACATCATTTACAGATGACATTATATATATATATATATATATATGCACATATGTGTGTGTGTATATATATATATGTGTATATATATATATATATGTATATATATATATATATATAATCCATTAAAAAAAAACTTGAAACAATAGATCAGTACATTAAAGTAGCAGGCCATAAAATCAATATGCAAAATTCAGGTGCATTCCTGTATGCAAACAATAAACTATAAATGAAAAAAAAATAATTCATTTGCTATCAAAACAAAAAAGAATCAAATACCTAGGAATAAATTAACAAAGGAGATAAAGACCTGTACAATGAAAACTACAGGATTATTATTATTATTAAAGTAAATAGAAGATACAAATAAATGGAAGGATATCCCCTGCTCATGAATTAGAAGAATTAACCTTGTTATAATGACCATCTTACTCAAAGCAATATACAGATTCAACACAATGCCTATCAAAGTTTCAATGGCATTCTTCATAGAAATAGAACAAACATTACTGAAATTTTCATGGAGCCACAAATGTTCCTGAATAGCCAAAACAATCCTAACAAGACCGATAGAGGTAGCACACTCCCTGACTTCAAGACTTATTACAAAGTTCTAGCAATCAAAACAATATGGTATTGGAATAAAATCAACAGACCGTTGGAATAGAATTGTGGCCCAGAAATAAGTCTATACTTATAGAGCTAGTTAATGTATGACAACAGAATCAAGAGTATACACACGGAGAAAGGGAAGTGTCTTTGACAAATAGTACTTGAAAAACTGTATAGCCACATGTAATAGAATGAAACCAACCACCATCTCACGCCATATACAAAAACTAATTCAAAATGTATTGGTGACATGGGCATAAGACCAGAAAACATAGAATACATAGAAGAAAGCAAAAGCAAAATACTCCATGATATTGACTTTAGGAATGTTTCTGTAGTCTTGACTCCAATGGCAAGGATAGCAAAAACAAAAATAAATGAATGGGTCTATATCAAATGAAAGTGAACAGAAATATCATTAACATAAAAAGACAACCTACTGAGTAAGAGAAGAAATTTGAACATTATTCATCCAACGAGGAGTTAAAATATCCAAATCTACAACCAACAAGAAAAAAAAAAAAAAAAGAAATCTCAAGGGCTTCCCTGGTGGTGCAATGGGTTAAGTCTCAGCACTATGAAGATATCCACGGCCACTGAAGCAAGAGTTTGATCCCCGGCCAGGGAACTTCCCACATGGCACAGCAGACCTCTCCTGTCTCATCCACTGTTCCCCTCAGCAGTATACCTCAGTAGAGCCACCTGTTCTGCTCCCCACTCTGTCTCTGGTGAATCCTTTCACCCCTCACACCTCTGGCCTCCACCCCAATTCTTGTATGCATAAATAAATAAATCTTAAAAAAAAAAAAAAGAAAACTCAATCTAGAAATTGACAAAAAATCTAAGTAGACAGTTCTCCAAAGAAGACAAACAGATGGCCAACAGGCACATGAAAGAAAAAAAAAAAAATACTCCTCACCACTTTTCATCAGCGAAATGCAATCAAATTTGCAATGAGATACCACATTGCAGCTATGAAAATGACCTGTATTCAAAAGTCTAGAAACAAGTATTAGGTAGAATGTGGAGAAAAAGGAACATAAAATGGTTCAGACCCTATGGAAAAACAATGTGGAGGTTTCTTAAAACAGTAAAAATGGATCTGCCATATCATTCAGAAATTCTACTCCTAAGAATCTACATGAACAATGCAAAAATACTAATTTGAAGGCATATATGCACTCCTGTGTTCAGTGCAGCACTATTTACAGAAGCCAAGGTATGGAAACAACATAGCATCCAAAGACAGAGAGATGATTAAGAAAATATGGTATATATACACAATGGAATACTCCTCTGCTAAAAAAGAAACTGAATTATTTCTCTTTGCAACAACATGGATGGGACTGGAGGGGATAATGCTAAGCAAAATAAATTAGGATGCAATCAACAAACACTGGATGGTTTCATTCATATATGGTACATAGAGAAGCAAAGCAAAGTAGCAGAGAAAACTAAACCAATACAAAACCCTAGAAATCTTATGTAGAATTGAGGTCACCAGAGGAGGAGAAGGGAGAACAAAGAAGCAGGTGATCCAGTGTATTAAGACAGACTACCATGGAGATGGGGGGAGGGGGGGAGAGAGAGAAATCTAAGGTCATGAAGGAGGTTACTGAAAAGGAAATTGACAAAGATATGCAATTGCAGATTGTGGATTTCAGTTATGCATATGCATATGCTTTATTGAAAATAGATAAGGAGATTAAGTCTTCTGGGAGAGGCCCTTGCAGAGAGAAGTTTACATATAAATGTCTCTTCCAAAAGTATCCTCCACCCATTCTTCAGATCCTCTCCTAGAAATCAACCTTATGCCAAGGTTGGCAGATTTTTGCTTCCATACAATAGTTTGAATCTAGATAACCCAGTAAATTAATTTACAGTGAAATAATTTAGGCTTATAGAAAGTAAAGACATTTCTTCAAAATGAATTTTTGAATTTGAATACACTGGAATCTTTCTAAAAATATTCAGTATAACTTTCTTCTGAGAACATTATTAATTTGTTAGTGGACAAACCCAGAAATAAAAAAGGTGTTGCCTAGTTTAGTATTCCTCACCTGTGCTGTTAAGAACTAAGACCAAGGGCCTCCCTGATGGTACAACGGTTGAGCGCTGCGCTGTGGGGCTGTCAGCAGCTCAAAATGCAAGTTCAACACCCAGCTGGGGAGAATCCCACATGGTGCGGCAGACCTCTCCTGCCTCACCCGCTGCTCCCCTCAGCAGTGTATTTCTGATCTGCCTTTCTGCTCCCCACTCTGTCTCTTGTGAACCCTCTCACAGCCCCACGCCTCTGGCCTATACCCCAGCTTGTATGTATAAATAAATAAATCTTAAAAAAAAAAAAAGAACTAAGACCAAGAGTCAAACACAGATACTCAGAGAGAATTTTTTTAAGGGTTTATTAATAAGGGGAGTGAGAACAGAGAGAGAAAAGAATTGGACAGCCAGTGGCTAGACACCATCTGTCCTACCAGCCACATAAAGGTCAAGTCACAGCCCAAAAAGTAAGAGAGTATGACCCACCTGCCTTCCATCTTTTAAAGGTCATCATGTCTACTTAGCTCTCCTAATTTCCAGCAGCACTCCTACTCAGGAAGTCCACTTCATGGCAGTCTGGGAGTTGTAGCAAGATATCTACAGTGTAGAGATGGGTACATGGTGTCCACAGTGTCTTACTGTACTACATGACTGCTGGCTTTGACCCCAGCCTTGCCAAGCTGCTCTAACACTACCACATATTAAATTCTATTACATCATTATGCAAAGTGAACCTTGGCATTCCAGAAAAGTAATCCCATGATCTCCAAGAAAGCATTTTCTGTTGAGAGAAAATTTGAGCTTCACTCTTTAGAAAGCAAAACTGAATTTTTTCCTGAACAATAAGGAGTCTGGATTGACAGGATTCAGAGTGCCAAAATAGGGCAGGAAAGTATGGTTGCATCAGGTCTGGGTACCTTCTCTGTGCATAGTGCTTTTCTTTCAACTGTCCTTTGACTCTACTTCATCTAGATGTAAAGACAATGGATTGTTAGGCTGAAATATCACTTCTGTTCCTGATAATGACCAGTTTTATAACTTGGGGATATGCTCTATACCCTGAATTGTCATTTATAAAGTTGTAATGATAATGTTTACCTTGAAACTTTAAGTAGTAAATATATTATATAGAAAGCACCTTGCATACTGTCTCACTCTGTGTAGACCCTCAAATAAATGATTGCTATCCTTATTGATCCTTAACCCCCAGACACCTATCTTCAGTCAGCTATCACACTTGAAATACTATTGACATTGTGCAATGCCAATATTGGGAGACTGGCTGAGAGAGAAAACAGTCTTAAATTCCTGTGTTTGAGATTCCCTTTGGAAATAATATCCTCTTCTGTATTTGAAACATTTCTTTCTTGAGTAACTAAAGAATGGTATCTCTCTCACAAAATGATTGACAGTAATAAACCAAGGATAACAAATACAAAATTAGAAAATAGCAGTATGTTCAGAAGTACTTTAGACAGGAAATATTACAATGCAATAGTGCAAGGTGATATAATATAATATAATGAAATATAATATAATGATATAATATAATATAAAGAAGTAGCCTTTATAAATTGATGCATAGAATTGTAAAATATAAAAAATACTCTTGATTAAATTTTCAGCAAATTTAGCTATAAAAACTAATTTCAACTCTCTTCATTGTATCTTTCTAAACATGAATGTATGTAAAGGAAAAATTGAGAAAATTTAATATAGTGTTTTTCAGGCTGTACTTGAGGACTTTTAAAGGATAGAATAAGATTCAAAGGAAAATTATTTTATAAGAGAATTTACTCTAGAATGTAAAATTTGAACTTTGAGGGTTAAGAAATACATGCCACATGTACAGAACAATCTCACATTTTTGGTTCCCATCTAACAAACATTCTTACACTCTTTAGATTCCTAATACTTTTATGTATCTATTTTAGTTTGCATAGATATTAGATAAAGAATTGCAATCTCAGGTTCCTTTTAAGTGTGCCAAATGTTGTTGTTTTTAACAAAGACTAAGAATAGGAAGAAAATTTCCCCATCGAGTTTAGAATTTGCAATAAATGTTTTCAAACTGTGAAGAACATAAATTACTTATATGACATAATTATTCACTGTATACACAGAAATTGATGGCAGGAGCATTTCTATTTGTCAGATTCACAGTGGCCAGTTTTTGAACTTTTAATTTCTTACTGTTACTTTGCAATCCCATTTAGTTTTGTTGCTTTGAAATAAATGGTAGGTCACATCAGTTAGCTGGATATTGACATTGTTTTCCAAGAGTCAAGAGGTGGCTGAAGTTCCTTAGGGCCTAAAAATAGTTCTGAAATAGAAGTGTACACCCTAGGGCATGATTATCTTTGTGAGCATGCAATTGTATTTTCAACACAATTAGCTGCCTAACTGTGTGACTAAACTTTTCTATGTATTTGCACATATAAGTAATTACGATGGAATTAAAATCTAAACAATTCTTCTGCTTACATTGTTTTCTCCTATGAATCAAAATAAAAACATATATTGAAAATAATTCTAATTTATAGATTCATTCATTAAATGAATCATAGCGTCCAAAAGCAATTTTTCTCTTACAGCCAAAAAAAGGGAGAAGAGACTATGAATAAACATAAAAGAACCTGTAGCAATGAGCTACCAACCCCCATATATAAATTTAGGGTATATATGTATATGTGTATATATGTGTGTGTGTGTGTGTGTGTGTATTTATGAATATTCATTAATTTAAGACACCATTAATTATTGACTCTTACAGTTCATCTTTGTGGTGATAATTTATCGAGTCTACCTTTCAGTATACTGTGTTTCTATAAGCAACATCGTGTTACCATTAACTTTTTATATGACTCATGCTTTATATCCCCATATTTTTCTGTGAATTTAACTTTGAAGTGGACATTTAATACATTACGTAGTATACTCATTACATATAAATTGTCCTTTATAACAATCCCATAAATGAAAGTCAAATTCTAAGGCATTTATAAGAATCACCTCTACCAAATGTCAAGCTACTATCATCTGCCTTGTGAGAAACTTCTGTTGGTTATCTAGATGAAGAATGCATAAAGAATGATGAGCACCTTGTAAGAAAATAGTGGTGTAGTTGGGAGAGCAAGTATCAATTTCCGTCATTTTACTCTTTACTGCTATTTGAAACATTCTTTCCAAATGTCAAAAGGATCTTCTAAACCATTCTATACCAAAGGATAAGGCATCCTGAATTACAATGTAATTGTTCACATCCTAATATTACTTTTTAAATTATAAAGGGCACTCTGTATTTGGATTCGTTGGATTGAGGTTGTTCATTTTATAAAATTCTGACTAAGTTCTTCAAAGTTTGAATCAATTTTTTTAAACAATGCAGGCATTTAAAATGGAATGAGCTTTTTTTTTTCCCAGCCATTTTTTTAAGGGTGACTTTTTGTAATGACTGAGTGTGATTTTGGCTGTTAAATCCCTCTCCTCTTCTGAAATACACACTTTAATTCAGCAATCTGAAAATCTTCAGTAATAGGCATTGCTTTTACCTTTTGCTCCCTCCATATTACCTATTAGATTGTCTCATTTAAAGAAAATGAGCATTTAAAATCTCAAATAGGTAGTCATCAGGCCTAGATTTAATGATCTCTAGTTAGAGGACCTGGTTTGGACCCCCTTATGTAGTTCTTGTGGTTAAATAGTCTCAGAGTCAAGAAGTCAGTCTCTGTAACTTGCTCTAAACTAAAATCATTGCATTTGGATTTGTTTGCAGAGTAGATGCAGAACAGGTGAGGGAGGATCTTCCTCTGAACAAACTTGCATTGTCTTCATAGAAGACAATTATTAAAACACCCATTTTTTTTTTCTGAGACAAAACATGAACAACTCCCCTGCATCATTTTTCCTAGTTTGTATTGTTTGAAATGACAGAATAATTTGTTATTCAAAGTTTTGTACATAGAAGTTACTCCATGCATTTTTAATGTTTCTTTTTCTTCTACCCGTTACCGAAAGCCAAACTGTCAATGTTAAACAAAAAAATATTGATGCATGTAGCTGAGGTGCTACATTCATTCCTGATTATTGGAATGTATTTATATTTCTGATTTTGGTATGCCTATTCCAATTTAATGTTTGTTTCTTGGTCCCCCAAAATTCAAGTGACTTCTGTGGCAATTTCTAAAATTCTTTCTCTGCGTAGTTTCCTTCTTTCTGGTACAGGATGTCCCACAAATCTAGCTACTCTGTTACCTCCAATTTAGCCCACTCTCCACAATTAAGTCTTCCATACTGTTGGTTTTACCCCTCTGTGACTAGATTTAGAAAAGGCTTCCGATATTTGGTTTGTAAAATCTGTATTTCTTAGTTATAAAATATTTCTTAAAATATAATTATTCCTGTATCTCATATTTAAATAGGGAAGGTAAGGATTTGTTTTGCAGCCATCCCAAACTGGTAGGTCAGTTTTAGCAGCTTAAAGTAGAAACTTAGAGTCCTTGGCATCATCCCCATGGGTTTTTTTTTTTTTTTAATAGTATACAGAGAAAACAAGCCAGCAGGGAGACAGCAACTTGCCCCCTGCCCCAATCTCTATATGCTCTTTTCTTTGGGCTTCATCTTGCAGCCCTTGCTAGTCCTCTCGCAGCCTCGCCTTGCCTGAGTATCGATGCCCACGCAGCCCTGACCTCTAGGCTCAGGTGTGCCCACTTACACATGCCCATACCGCACTCCAGGTGCCCACAATCAGGCATGTGTGCCTGGCGTCCATGCTCCCAGCACCTTCTGCATTCAAGGCCACAGGTGATAGCCATGGAGACCAGTGGCGTAAAAGCCTGAGCATCTTCATTTACAGGGATAAATAAGGGCTGTGTTCAGTTCCACCTTAGTGTCTTTTAAATTGCCAAATCTGGTTCAGGAGTGAAAATAAACCAATTGAAGTAAACTGAACAACAGTAGAATGCAGTAGATAAAAGGAAGACTTCTGAGAGCGCTTTGCCCAATCATTGAATGTATAGATAGCAAGTTTGAAAAATATCTTAAGTATAAAACAAAGGCATCTTCATAACAAGGGAAGGGAGCATGTTACTCACTCCACTTAATAATAGGTAAAACTGAGCAGCCAGGTGAAGTTCTAAAATATAGATAACAGAATGGAGATAACACCTGGAGAAGACAGGCTCACTTGCTTCTTGGCTTTGGAATTGCACCAGGGACGATAGGAAGGTGATATTTGGAAGAGACATGGATGAGAGCACATGGCGGTGGGGGAGGGGGGAGGCGACTCTAGGCACAAGAAGACTAAGGGAGCAGGTTTGCAGCGGTGCTGCACAGCCAACTCAAAAGGAGGATGAGTCCTGGAGCCCTCGGTGGCTTTTTAGGCTTTTAATGGTCTCTTACAGAGAAGCAACCAGGTTCAGGGCAGGTAATGGGGTCGGGGGGGTGGAGGCAGGAAGCTGGTAGGCCTCCTAGCCCCTGGTGAATCTTCACTCTTTCTAGGCTCTCTGGAGGCGTCTCGTAGGTTCTCTGCTGCACCCCAGCCAGTCCTCTGCTCCACTCTGTTCTCTGCTGCTGCTTCTGCTTCTGTTTCTGCTGCTGCTTATAAGCCTAGTCTCTCTAGGTCCAGGTGTGCCCACTCATGCAGGCCCACACCCCACTGCAGGTGCCTGCCATCAGGCATGCCTGTAGGCCTGCAGAGTCCATCATTGAGGAGAGGGCAGAAAAACCTGGTGACTCTTTTGTTTACCCTACAGCGACAATGATAGCCATTACTTTGTTTTGTGTTTTGATACTGTTCCTTTGGTCCCAGACTAGCTTGGCCCCTTCTGTCCTTTTTCTTATGTTTCGCTGCCAGAAGGTGCTTTAGACTTGTGACAACCTTTCAGGTCTCAGCATTCAAACCCTGGGCCATCCCTGTTTGCCTAGGCATTTACCCACAAGGGGATTTTACTGGGAAATTATTATCCTTTCTTCTCTCTCTATGCACACCAATCAATTGAAGTTCTTTCACACTAAGAATGCTTTGTCTTGGTGCACAGGATGACTGGACCCCTATAGAGTGTGCAAGTTTGGGGTTCAGGTATTGGAGGAATAGTATGTCCCGAATGAACTCAACCCACTGACATTTTATGGACTCCAACCCCACCTCGAGGGGGTGGAGATCCCAGGTGCTGAGGATTACACCATGAATTACGGCCATGAATCTGCCATGACTCTTGACTTCCTGAAGAGGGGTTTTTGGGAACTAGGAGTGGAGTTAAGCAGCCATGCTTGGTATAAAGTTGAACACAGGCGTGCCTGAGAAAACTTGATTTTGCCTGCCATCAGCATATACCATAGGTCCCAGCTCAGGCAGCGATACCGGTAGGAAATATTGATCTCTCTCACTCTCTGTGCTCCTCTTCTTTCCAGTCCCCTTGTAAATCTTTTATTAACCGTTCTATGTATGCCTGCCCTTGGGTCTTGTTCTGAGGTTTTATTTAAGCGTGGGTGAGAAGTCACATCCAGGCTATCCCGTTTCCCCTTGGGGTTGCCCTGTAACAGAGGGGCACCCCTCGGTCTGCCTGTTAACATAACTTAATGGTTAAATACATGTGATTTGTATTTAAAGGATAAGTACTAAATGCAGAAATTGAATTTGAGATATTAGTTTGTACGCTGTTCTTAACAACTGTTGGAATTATTTTTAACTTTTCTATAATTAAAAATAAAAAGTAACCCAATCCTATGGCTTCTTACCTCAGAGGCTTTTGTGTTGCAGATTTGAAAGCACTAGTATGCATAAGCCAACTACTTTCAGCCTTGTTATCTGTATTGATGTAGTCTTTGCTAATCAGAAAATGAATATAATTGAAATGGAGTGTTTTATGCTAACCATTTAAAATAAGAGAGTACATAATTACCAGAAATTGGATAGACACACACGGTAAGGCTAAAAAAAGCCTAGATGTACCAGAGACCAAGCCTAATAAAACTAACAGGTGGTCCTGTAACATACCTCAGAAGCGGTATAAATATGGGAATTGAAATAAGCAAATCTGAGACATTTTAGACAATGCAATATTATGATTTATAGGGAAATATATATATATATGTGTGTGTGTGTGTGTGTGTGTGTGTATATATATATATATATATATATATATATGTATTTGGTCTTCACCCACATTTCCTGCCTCACAGCTCCCTTTGGAATTTCTGAAGTGTTGAGGTGTTAAAAGTGCCTTTTTTGATATTAATGAAGGAATTTTCGAAAACACCTGAGGTGGAGGGGCGGGCTCTGGAACTTCATCATAGTGGGTCATAATTTTTTTTTACTGCCAATTGAATGGCATGTTTATATTATTGTAATGTAGATTTCTCCCAAGAAATTATAATTTATGTGATGACTTGAATAGTAAGTGAAACCTCTCCACCAGGTGGAAGTTAGCATTTTGAGAGCCAAACCATACACTATAATCCTTTTGTTTGCTCATGTGTGGCTTCATTTAGGGGATTTATGATGGGCTGTTTTTAAATGATGATATAAGTGCTTGGATGTTAGGAGGTGGAAGTAATTAGACAGGAGAGAGGCTTTTGAGAGCTCATGCTAGACTGATACTAGGGCTGTGAAACTAGAAATTTGGAAAGCATCTCTATGCTTGTGTAATACTTCTTGTGGCCCCATTTTAAGTGGCCAGGACATCCTTAACATTTTCATAGAATCCACTAAACTTTGGAGAGTTTTTTCTTGATTATAGGCTTGTGACCTCTCTTCTCTGAAAACATTTACTTTAGAAAACTGTCTCTGCACTTTAAGATGTAAATTGTCACCCAGCCTCCAGCTAATTTTACAATCCAGGAATCCCTTTTCTTTTCTTGGGTTTTTTCCTTTTTTTAGTTGAGGCTATGTTGGTTCACACTGCCTTTGCTCCCTCATCTGCCCTTCTAGTAACCTCAGTTCTGTCAGAATCCAAGGATTTTTTTTTTTATTTTGCCTAGTCATTCCTTAACTTTGTTTCCATATATATATATATATATACTATATATATATAATATATATATATTATATATATAGTATATATTATATATATATATATTATAAAATATATAATACACACACACACACCACATTTGAGTGAAATTATCCACTATTTGTCTGTGATGGATTTCACATAGCATGATGCCCTCACATTCCATCCATGTTGTAACAAATGGTAAGATTTCATCTTTTTTTCATAGCTGAGTAGTTAGGAATGCCTTTCTTAGGACCTGGAAACTGCCTCTTTGAAATTTAATCAAGAAAGAGAGCACCAGTCTCTTCCTTTGTGGGAAGTGAAAACCTCTCTTCTCAGCACCAATTAGCAAACACAGATGGTACAATCACAGAGTAACATCCTCCAGTACTCTTGCACTATTTCAGTCTAGCACTTAAAAACACTGCCACCTTTTGTTACCAGACATTGAGTTCAGTTTTATACTGAACTTTCTTCCCCAATTATGTGACTAATATAAAATCTGTCTTGCCATTTTTGATGTCTATTGTAATTTTTCTTTAACACAAGTCTCCATTTTGGAGCAAAAATCTTTTACTACAGTTAACACTTAAGTGGACCAAGCAATGTAACAGTTAGCAATATTCAATATGAACTAAAGATCAGAAGTGCTTTAAAAATGTTCAGAACTGGGGTATTTTTTCTGGGGCTGCAAAATTTCCTGGTAGATGTTCTTTCCCAGGAATTTGTTCTTTCCCTGCCAATTGTTCTTTTCAAGGTGTTGAGAGTTTTCTCTTTTCATTTAAAGGTCACCGTACTAAGACTCAATGAAGCCTCTATGGATATTTTTTAAACTTTACCCTGCATAAGCTCCCTCTTTTCTGGAATAGCACCTTACAGATTCTAGTAACCACATCTATTGGAATTTTTATTCAGGATAAATATTTAGTAAAAAGAGTAGAAACTGGTTATCTCTTTGGCAAAATTCAGGGTTTTTTCACTGTTCATTATGGAAAAAAATACTATTTCTCTCTAAGATGCAAGTCAGGCAGGCTTACTACCCACTATAAAATACTTAGGTTCCCTAAACTCAGTCTTCCTCTTCTGTAGTATAATTAATTTTGCTTAAAAGTGTTACTTGTCCCTTTCTGTATGGCTCTGTAGGAACAGAGGCTTGTTCTGGGTACCTCCATTGCTATGAGCATAAACTATCCTTTGTTTCTGACCTTAGAATCGCAAACCTTTTGCCAGCATCCATGAAATGTAGCAGGCTAATCTATTTATTAGCTATCAAATAATGTAGTCTCAGACTGTCTGAAGTGCTTGACCCTCTGTATTTCACCTTCAAAATACCTTTTCCTGGATGGAAATACATGTTACCTATTTTAATGCATGCTTACTGTTAGATAAGGTTCACAGTATCAGGAATTGTTTTACCTCTGTAACTGTTATCAAAATAATCACTATAAGAATTCAATGAAACTTTTGAATGAATAAAACAAGTACAAATGGTATAAATATTCTCTCTCTCTGCTATGTAATCTGAAGTGCTAAAGAATTGTTAATCATGTTTCTTTTTAAATTAACAGTATGGTTTAGGAGCTATTAGATGTAGGTACCAAGTTCTGTTTCCTTCTAACAATAGTTTATTTTTAATAGATTCTTCAATTTTTTTTTTTTTTTAGCGTTTATAAAGTGTTTACTTTTAAGAGATTTTACTTAGGGGAAATAAGTCATTTAAAACTGAACAATGATGTGCCATGTTCAATATTTTTCTATAATAAAGTTACTGCAGAAGTAATGTGATATGCCATTTAAATGGGCTTTTTTGACTGAAGTAGAGTGAAAGATAAATTCTTTCTGTTTTATGTATAAGTGAAGGTTAGTTTGGTCCAAACTATAGAAAATAAATATATCAAATAAAATTAAAAAAAATATATGACAGTTTAGAAATATGCAGATTTTTTTAAGGTAAATTAGGATTTGAGGAACTTCTCTTGATCAATTCCAACAACTTTATCCACTTTCTCATGGACTTTCAGCTTATTTTCTATTTCAAATTTAAATCCTTGAGAGGGATAATCTAACCCAGTTTGGATCAGTTGTCTACTCCTGGTCCAGGAGCTACTCAATTCTGGACAAGTATGATCACTAGGGAACTTTTATAGCATATGCATGTTTCCATTGCCTTAGCATAATTAAAGGGTATCACTTAGCATGTTTTGGTAGCAGAAAGCAAATGTTAAAATGCAAGGGATTTTTTAAGTGCTTTGATAGAAGAAAAATATGCTACATTTTTATTACAGAAATACCTTTTTCAAATTTAAAACTTGGCATTTCAGTTTTAATAAGAGTACTCACTGCAAGTTATTAAAAAAACTGAGTAGTTAACTATTTTTGAACAGAAATCATTCAAAGGAAACAATAGATTTACTAATAATATCTTCAATGAATCTACACCAGTTAGATTTATATCAGTTTTCAATTTGTGATTTTAGCAATATTTCCCTTTTTACCATATGAAGCTAATATAAGGATTATCACTAAGTCCAGCTCTCTTCCACCACCAATCTTTAAACATCAGAGTCCACTAAAGCACACATCTATGTCTAATTATTTAATCAGCTTCTTAATATGACAAAATCCTGATCCTAAAGAAACATTTTCTTCCTGAATTACCTTTGCAGAATGTTCTTCCAACACTTTTTTTAAATTTAAATTTTATTTTTAATTCATTCAACAAAAATGCACTCTAAAAATTTAAAACTCATTGTAGATTGTGGAGTTTGCCTAGTATGTAAAATAACTCTAAGGCACACAGTTCACATCCTAATCTATATGTACAGTACCCTCAATAGTTGTAGAGAGAAGAACCCAGACACTTGTCTGTGATGGCTTGGTCTAATAGGCAAAACCACTATATTTGAAGATGGAATTGTTTAATTGCATGTTGATGCCATAATGATGTAAATATGATTTTAAGAGACCAAAAGTTTGGAAGATGGAATGTTATTTCTTTTTTTTGTACTAAAATGTATTTTTTCAGCAACTTTATCTAAACATAGAATATATGAGAAACTTCATTTTGTATTATTATTCCTCATTTTTGTCTGTTCCCTCCTGTGTCCATTTTTTATAGTATTTCCCCTCCTCCTTAGTGTTAGAAGTAGCTATTAAATTATAAGGCCAAACATACTCTTACAGGTATAGTAGAAAACATGGAATATTATATATAAAAGGGAAATGTGCTTTTTTGATGTCAGAAACAGAATATCTCAAGCTAGGGAAAGGGAGAAGGAAGTAAAGCCTATACCAAAGTCTCGGTGATATTCAGAGAGCTAACCTGTGACTCCATGTTCCATGGGGCAGCTGGTGGTTAAGGTCTGTGGAGCTAACCCAAGGGACAATGAAGTGACAAAGTCAAGACAAGGACTAGTAAGAGTCACATTCAATTGACATTGGTTGAATGTTTGTTTTGTTTCGGGGAGTATGCTGGTTACTCTAACATACACTACTTTAAACATTATTTAAAGTTAAGATGCGGGCCTTCATGGTGGCACAACGGGTTAAGGCACAGCACTATGAAGCTATCCAGAGTCATGTTAGCACGAGTTCGATACCCAGCCAGGGAGCTTCTCACATGGTGCTGCAGATCTCTCCTGTCTCGCCCGCTGCTCCCCTCAGCAGTGTACTTCAGTCAATCTGCCTGTTCTGCTCTCCACTCTGTGTCTGTCCTTCCACACATCTGACCTATACCGCAGCTTGTATGCATAAATAAATAATTTTTTTTAAGATTTATTTATTTATGCATACAAGCTGGGGTATAGGCCAGAGGCGTGGGGTGCCTAGAGGGTTCACCAGAGACAGAGTGGGGAGCAGAACAGGCAGAGCGACAAAACTACATTGCTGAGGGGAGCAGCGAGCAAGGCAGGAAAGGTCTGCTGCACCATGTGGGAATCTCCCTGGCTGGGCATTGAACTCTGGTTGCTGCTGTCAACAGCTCCACAGTGTAGCACTTAACCGCTGCGTCACCAAGGAGGCCCAAATCTTAAAAAAAAATAAAATAAAATAAAGCTAAGATGCACATCAGAAAGAGCAATATCCCCACAAGCTAGAAACAGAAAAAGAATCAAACAGGCAAGTAAACAAAAGCACATGAATGATGCAGTCATGCTACCCAAGGATCAAAATTAGAGAGACTTCAAGAAGTTAGAATGACTCTCTAGAGCCAGCAGGACAGCTGGGACTCACCTGTAAAAAGAATCTTCAGGGCCTCCCCGGTGGCGCAGCGGTTGAGCGCTGCGCTGTGGAGCTGTGGGCAGCAGCTATGCGAGTTCAACGCCCAGCCAGGGAGAATCGCACATGGTGCGGCAGACCTCTCCTGCCTCACCCGCTGCTCCCCTCAGCAGTGTACTTCTGATCTGCCTGTTCTGCTCCCCATTCGGTCTCTGGTGAACCCTCTCGCTGCCCCACGCCTCTGGCCTGTACCCCAGCTTGTATGTACAAATAAAATAAAAAAAAATTTTTTTTAAAAAAAAAGAATCTTCATAAGAAGCATGATGACAAAGATGATCTTTATTGAGGTAGCTAGTATCAGATGCCTGACTAGGTACTTTACATTCAGTGCTACTTTAAACCTTACAGCAGTCCTACAGTGTAGGTATAATACAGGTTTGATGCTAGGCTAATGTCAGCTTTAATAGTGGTAATTGGATTAGAGAATGCAGTGGATCCTGTGAATCCACTTGATTCTTAGTGGTCTTCTTTGCAGTTTTCCTCAGAATTAAACTCACCCATCTAATGATAGTCACAGGTTGAACAGCTATCTACTCACAAAAAGAGAAGAGAAACTAGGTGATGTGTGTGTATACCATTTTTTTTAAAGTCTTATAAAAGATACATACAATAAGTCCTCACTTACTATCATTTATAGGTTCTTGGATACTGAAATTTTAAACAAAACTATGCATAAGGAAAACAGGTCCTTGAATAGCATTGTTTTGATCACTGTCAGTCAGGAGTGTCACTTTTTTCATCAAAGTTAAAATGACATTGAACTAAATGTTATTCAGGGAGCTGCTATAGTGTCTTCTTTTGAAGAATAGTAGTAAGAAGTAGAGGAAGGCAATTTAGTTAATTTTGGTTTTAATAACTGATGCTCCCAAACAGTGACTTAAAAAATATATAAGTTTATTTTCTCATGTAGTAAGAAGTATAGAGCTAGATGGTTGCTAGTGTTAGAATATCAGGGTAAAGAATAATGTGATTCTTTTCAAAGTTTCCTAGAAATTACAATATGGCTGCCTTAGCAATTGTGTTCATATTCTAGGCTATATGAAGGAATAAAAATAAAAGGCAAAATCATCCAAGCAAGCTATATTCACACTGCCCTCTCTTTATGTAAGGTGCTTTCTCAACATCTCTTCCCAGTTATTTTCACATACATATCATTGGCTAATGTCACATGGTCTACCTGGAAGGTGGTCAAGGTATGTAGATTTTAGTGGGCATATTGCTTCCCTAGACGATTAGTGTTCTATTAATGTAAAAAAGAGACTGAATAATGAAGCAATAAATATCTGTAAGAAGAATGTTACTCCATAGCATTATCTCTTGGAGAAATGTGCTTTAATGAAAACACGAATAAGGAGAATAGAACACTAAACTCTAAAATCATTATCTTCATTTTCTAGGTGAGCTCTTCAAGGCTTAGAGGAGCTAAGTTACTTGTTCAACTTTACACTTCTAAAAAGTGGATTTTTTTTTTCTAAACCTAGAAGTGACTATTTTAAGAACTAAATTTCTTGAGCATGTGCTAGTTTTTTTGGGGGGTAGTAACTGAAATACTTTGGATTGCAAGTTATTGGAGAGGGGACATTCAACTAAGAAAAATAGTTCTTCATGGTGTAGTGATATGACGTCAAAATATCTTTGGGACTCAGATAAGTTTTAAACAAGTGACTTTTTTCAAAATATGTTGTTTGATTACATGGATTAGAATCATTTCACCAAATGTCTATGGATAGAGTCTGGTAACTGCATTATTATAAGCCACAAAGAATATTCACACATTCTTAATGTGTGCCATCCTCTCAGGTGTGAGGTGGTATCTCATAGTGGTTTTGATTTGCATTTCTTTGATTATAAGTGATGTTGAGCATTTTTTCATGTATCTGTTGGCCATTTGCTTTTCTTCTTTGGAGAAGTGCCTTTTGAGCTCTTCTGCCCATTTTTTGACTGGGTTGTTGGCTTTGTTTTTGTTGTTGTGTGAGTTCCTTGTAATTTTTTGTTATCAGTCCTTTATCAGATGTATTGTGTGTAAAAATATTTTCCCAGTTGGTAGGGTGTCTGTTAGTTTTGGTTAATGTCTCTCTTGCTGTACAGAAGCTTTTTATTTTGATGTAATCCCATCTGTTTATCTTGTCTTTCACTTCCTTCACTTTGAGGGATGAGTCTTTGAAGATTTTGCTGAGATGTATGTCGTGTAGAGTTTTGCCTATATTTTCTTCTATACATTTTATAGTTTCAGGTCTTACATCCAGGTCTTTTATCCATTTTGAATTGACTTTTGTGCAGGGTGTGAGGTAGTAGTCTAGCTTCATTTTTTTGCATGTGGCTACAACAACAGGCAACAACAAATGCTGGAAAGGATGTGGAGAAAAAGGAACTCTTCTACACTGCTGGTGGGAATGTGAACTGGTCCAACCACTATGGAAAGCTGTATGGCGATTCCTCAAACTGCTAAACATGGAGCTCCCATATGACCCAGCAATACCACTTTTGGGAATTTACCCAAAGGACACAAAAACACTAATCCGAAAGG
>PVIJ01019958.1:0-22131 GCA_004024925.1 Scalopus aquaticus | reverse complement strand
GAAGATGTGGTACATATACACAGTGGAATACTATTCAGCATGGAAAGAAGATAAACACATGCAATTTGCAGCGACATGGATGGAATTAGAGGGGATCATACTCAGTGAAATAAGCCAGAAAGAAAGAGAAAAATATCGAATGGTTTCACTTATAACAGGACTATAGGGAGGCCGGGTGGGAGAGAGACAATCAGTGGGGACAATCAGAGACAATCAGAGGCGGAGGGAGGGAAGGAAAAGGGCACAAAATGGAATAGAAAAGAACACAAGGGACTATGAAGATGGATCACGGGTGAATTGGTGGTGGGCTACCCAAGGGGAATACAAAATGTAAAAGACATAAATAACAATAAAAATATATATTTATAAAAAAAAGAATAATAGTAATGAATAAGAAGAAAATATGGTGTAAGGGGTCAGATGAAATAATTTTTTTCCTCATTGAAACCTTTATAATAATTATAATGTTGATGTCAAAATATGTAGATATTTAGTGATTTCTTTATTAGCAAAAACAAATCTTATAATTTCCTATATATAAATAAGAAATCATTATAAATACTATAAAGTGGGACTTACATGTGGAGAGTTCATAAAGTTGAATTGATTATACCGCATCATCTGTGACCAAAAGAATCCATTAATGTGACATAAAGTGAAAATTTTTCATTTAATCAATTCACAAATCATAAGAAATAAGTTGCATTTTAATCTTCAGGTACAAGTCAGAGTTTCTTTTACTAGTTATACATAAATTTAAAGTATACACTTAAAAAAACTTCTTTGATGACATGTCTAAAAGAGAAAGACAAATACAGGATGGTCTCACTTTTACGTGGGATATAGAGAAACACAATGAAGGGTCAGACAAAACCAAACCAATAATAAACTCTCAACATCTAACTGTAAAATTGAGGCAACCAGAGGGGAGGAGTGAGGGGAGGGAACCGAATAGAACATGCTGGAGGATTGCTGGAGCACCGGTGTGGGCTGGGTGTGGACGTCTACATTTGTAGAGGTTTCAACCTATAATTCCCAGAGCAGATACAAAGATGTAAACCTACTTTACCACAATAAAAATAATTTGGAAAAAAAGAAAGTTTTATTTTGAGGAGAATCAATATAGAATAATAGAGAATAAAACTGTTACTCTACGTTGAAGTTTTTAAATGTTCTACTCTACTCTTTTGGAATTCAGAATTTCAGAATGTGATAACTCTTATGAAAAGATGAATCTCCTTCCTTTTTTTAATAAAGATTTTATTTATGCATAAAAGAACTGAGGTGTAGGCCAGAGGTGCCGGGGAGATGAGAGGATTCAACAGAGACAAAGTGGGGAGAAGAACAGTCAGATCTACTAAAACACACTGCTGAGGGGAGGAGCACCGAGTTGTGGAGGAGGGCAGACAGGAGAGGGCTGCTGTTCCAAGCAGGTTAGCTCCCTGGTTAGGGATCAAACTCACTCTTGATAGTACTTTAACTCCTGCTTCACCAGGGAGGCCCTGAATCTTCTTTTCGATGTGTGTTGAATTTGGTTAGTGATGCTGTATGAGTAGTGTGAAAGATACTTACACGCTTACGAGTCTGTCTCTAACAACTCTTGGTAAAAAATGGCTATGTTTGCCAGCTTAAAAATGTAGCAAAGTATTTAACATTAACTGTAGTTGAACACAAATTCACATTTAACTTGAAATGGAGTATTAAAGTACATAAATAAGGATGATGCTGGGAAAATTACTATTTTGCCTTGATTTGAGAGTTTCTTTTAAATCTTCCTCTACATCTTTTATAAGAAAATTTGGATATCTGGAAAGTATTCCAGTATTTTTGGTAACTTTCAGGACAGGGTTCTGGAAACCTTCTCCTCAGAAATTATACATACATACCTCCTCACTTTTACTGCTAAATCCAGGCATTCTGGGCATTTGCATCTGGTAGTGAGAGAATATTGTTGACAAATTCAGAACATCAAATGAAATAAGGCCTATAATTGTCCCAAAGCTATGCAGAAATTGATCACAAAGAAAAGTCCTAATTAAAAAAAATACTCACCGGCATAGCAATAGAATTACCAAGCAGACCTAGAAAGAACAGGAGAATCTTCATTTTTCCACTTGGTACCTGGAATATAAAACTGGATTTAATTTTGGACTGTGAAAAAATTATGCTTACCACTCTGAGTTAATCCAAGCATTTGTCCCTTTCTGAAAAAGAAAGTACTGGAAAAAAATAATGCTGTGACTTTTGCCATTTTTATATTACATTAAGAATTGTTAGATAGTTATTATCTGGGATACTTTTGTAAACTGCCAAAAGGGTCAGATTAACAAGGAAAGATGAAAGAGAGAGATGTAGGTAGGGTAAAGAAGGACAAAGAGGAGAAGAAAGAGAGAGGGGGGCGAGTGGGGGAGAAAGAGAAGGAGAGGAGAATATATTGATATTTGAGAAGGTTCAAAACACTGGAATGTGGAACTTAGAAATTAGGAGGTAGCCTGAAAATAGAACAAATATTAATGATTTCAAGCTTCTAGTTGCTAGTTTAGTTTAAGAAGGCATAGTAATGGCTGACTATATTCCCTTAGAATAATTCAGAATATTTCATGATTTCAGTTTTGCTGCAATAACACTCCAAAATCAGTACTATGAGCTATTTCTAAGGTGCTATAGACAACATTCCATTATATACACACTAATTAATCTAGAAGAGTTCACAATTCTATCCTTTTATTCTTTCTTCTATTGTTTTGATAACTATGATTATTACTTTATCCTTTTAAATAATCACTACTCCTAAAGATCTAGTAAGAGAAAAAGTCAAAATAGGCAAGACTCTATATTTATCTTTATTAGATACTTTGACTCAATATATAGATGAAAAGATTAAAACTATAAACTTACAGATGAAGTTTGGAGATAGATTGTTTTCATGTATTTTAACGACCTCACTTTAATTACTCAAGACTTACATAATTTTGAAATATATTTATGTATTTCGGTAGGTTTGTTCTGAAGCATTTACTTGGCTAACTCCATAAGAAAATTCTGTTGCATTTGCATATATAATAGAGGAAAGTAAAGAATATAATCAGAATAATAATTCTGCTAATCATCCATTTTCATGGAATGTCAGGGACAACACAATTCCTAGCACATGGACGCATATAGCATATATTCCTAGCTCATTCCTTTTGTTCCTTCCTCTTCTTTGTGGGCATTAAATGCTTTTAGTAGTGAACTGAGCCAATGCTCACCCTTCTGCTTGTTTCCCAAAAGGACAATGTAATTAACGTCAATATTTTTCTGAAGCATAGGTGTCATTAATTACCTTTTTATATCAGAGAAATTAGGAAAGTGTAATTAAACAAAGGAAGCAGTAATATGTAAATGCTTTTTCTGCTATTAATAATTCTCAGACTATCACATTGTAGAGAATTAAAAATAACACCAAAAACTAATTGTTTAGTATAAGTTACAACAACAAAAGGAAGCTAATAAGGAAAACATTGGTGAATGCTTTTCTTTTTATCCTTAAATGTTATTGATTTTCCAGTTGTTTACATAACTATATAATTTTGGGAGTACTACTTCACACCTCCATATGTGCCCATACTTCACTCACCCTCCCACAAACCTCCAGTGCTAATGCCCTATCACCTTCCCTTCCTTATTCCCTTCTCCCTCCCTCCAACCCCTCTGGTAATATACTGGCAAAAAAATAGTGTATTTTTACTGTCTAAGAATTATTTTTGCTGTGTTTTGTCAGTTGTTTTATTTTATTATTTATATTCTGCAAAATGAGTAAAATCATCTGGTGAATATCTTTGCCTTTCTGGCTTATTTCACTAAAATGCTCTCTTTTCTAAATCTGCTTTCTAAGACTATAGTCCTAGATTTTCAAGGAAGTTAATTTCATAATCATTTATTTTATCTCTATACTATCTGTCACTAAGATTCATGATACTCTCACACACTCCTGTAAGAAGATGTGGTTTTTTGTTTTGCAAAAATAAAATGTAGCTTTTTTCTCTTTGTAAAATTGATATGTTAGCCGACTTGAGATTCCTTCAGTGTCTACGATTTTATGACTGGATGGAAGTTAATGATTAATTATTTTTGTGAATTGAAAATAACAACCATACTGATTACAGTGAAGTACAATGATTGTGTACTTTCTTACTTCTTCCCTCCCTTCTGAGAGCAAAGATACTGTTTGTTTCTTCTGATGTTTTGTCATGTGAAGTGTATTTTTTGCAATATTTAGATTATGTGACCTGTATGTGTTAGGAAAAATAAATAAAATTACTCACCAGGTTATCTATCTTAGGAAAAGAGGTTCCATGCCTGCACAGAAGCAGCAACATTTTTTGGCCAAAATTTTCATAAGCCTTAAATTAAGAAAAGTACAGATTTGGCATGAAAAGAAACGCAAATATAGAAATAAAACAAATAAATGAATAAGCTAGTAGTAAAGCTTCAAGTCTAATACAGCACATGTCACATTAATGATTTTATCCAACTACACCATTTTTGGAATGTCTTCAAAATCAAGCATAATCTTAAGAGTAGAAAGACAGCTACATCAAGAAGAAAATAATCAGGGACTGTGAATACTTCTAATGCAATGTTGACAAAGCTTGACTGCTCAATGGAGAAATGTACAAAAACACAGTATTAAATGAGTCCTAAGTAGTTTAGAAGATAATTTATAAGAAAAACATATACACCAAATAAACCAAGGAATTTAAAGTTTTACCAGAAGATGAATCTGTAAGCAATGACCCTGCACCCAACATCAAAACATGCAGTAAGGATATCAGTCAACATCTATGAGATCAGTTCACTATTTGACTCTACATTATTTATGTTGATCACCTCTAATACTTACCCAATGCCAGCTAGCAGCTCCAATACATAAAAAATAAGTTTTACTTGAACTTCACTAGCCTGTCTTTGAGATATATTTTTAATGGTCTACAGTGGAAATGACTACAAATTGCTGATGCCAGGGAGATCTCAAAGAGTAAGACACATTTATTTCTTAATATTAAAAGAAAAATTCTTCATGAAGATGTCATTTTCTGTGCCAAAAAGGCTTAAAATAAAAAGATTCCTCCTTGCCAGAAAAATCAGGATTGCAAGGTTACATTTAAGCACTGTTGGAGACTTCCACAACCAATCAGCTTTGAGAAAAATGGTTTTGCCATCACAAGAATTTAAAAAAAACCCAACATCCAATGTAAAATTTATAATGTGTTATTATAGGAGCTGTCAAATCAAGTCTCTTATTATGTGTAATAACAGTTCATGAAAATGAGCTTACAGCAGTAAGATTTAGAAGATGCTTTCCTTGATGAATTTGGGGATTTTCAAGTATAGAAACTTTGTTTATGCAAAGATGTTAAAGGAACATAGGTGAGTAATAACACACTATTGTTATAAATCATTGACCATCATCAAGAGGCTGGCCAGAACATATGTATTTAATTAATATATATTTAATATATAATTGAATTTAACTAGAATGTTATATCCATAGGCAACTCAATGATTTGATTTGGCTCATAATATATAAGGCTACCAGGATATAAAGTTCTTTTTTAAAAAAATTATATTTATAGATGTCACATTGTGTTACGACATTATATGTTTTAGGGTACAGTTTTACACCTCTACAAATGTATGTTATCGCATGGTGCCATGCCCACCCTAGAAGCCCTAATAATCCTTCACTAAAGTCATTGGGCCCCCTTCTCCCTTTCCTTCCTCCACCTCCCCCTCCCTTTCTAGCAGCCTCAGGTCTGCAGCCAGATTTCAAGGGTTTGTTTTGTTATGATTCTGTTTCCTTGCTTTTTAAAATATTCCACATAAGAGTGAAATCATCTAGCATTTGTCTTTCTTCTTCTAACTTATGTCATACTGTTCTTTTTTGAAATCATATAGTTATTTTGTCCCCAGGGATCCAGAGTGGTAAAAGAACTTGTCAAAATAGCAAATGAACTCTTTTTTTCTAAAGATTTATTTGTTATTTATGCATACAAGCTGGGGTGTAGGCCAGAGGTGTGGGTGGTGAGAGGATTCACCAGAGACAGAGTGGGGAGCAGGACAGACAGATCAAATGAAATACACTGCTGAGGGGAGCAGTAGGTAAAGCAGGAGAGGTCTGCCACGCCATGTGGGAATCTCCCCGGCCGGGAATCAAACTCATGCTGCAGTGGCTGCTGATAGCTTCATAGTGCTGCACCTAACCCAGTGGCCACCAGGGAGGCCCCACAAATGAACTCTTGACTAGTCATGATACTACAACCTTATGAAAATGTGAGTTGAGAAATTCACTGAGGGGGTTATGTTATGAATGTTCTTAAGATCTGACTTTCCATAATAAATATTTCATTTCTGAATAAATAGAACAATTATCCTTTTCAGTGCCAACAGCACGTTTTGCTATCTTTGCTCAACTTGGATCCTCATATTCTCTTATGACTAATGTTTGCAATGTTTGCTTATTTTAATGTGTGCATTTAAAATTTAAGAATGATTGAATTTGATGTCAAAACTGGTTCCTACTTGGCATGATCATGTACATGAGTTCATCCAGTGATGCTCAGGGCGTTGTTCTTCCAAACCATGAAAATTGCCATGTTCTTCCTTTAGACCAAGTAACTGCATTTCTAAGAGCCTCGACCCCCTTCTGTCCGAATTTAGTACCACAAAGAATAAAACTTACCTAGAATATTTGATTTTAAATTTAGCTCTAAATAGTAGCTTTTAAGTCTATATGTATCCAAGATGTGCAAGTTATTTCTATGTGCTCTAAGCTTAGCTTGATTTTGCAGAACCTGACAGTAATTAGAATATTGTGCTTATTGTTTGTATGTTAAAATGGATCTGCAAGTGGTAGGACACCCTAGGGACGTGTTTCCATGCAGGTAAGATGGGAATTGTGAGGTTGGATGATGCTGGCCTCTGCATGTGTCCTTCACGGAGAGGCTGCTGTTTTGGTTGTGATGTCAGTCATCCAGGTTACACTGTCAACAGTGAGATCATAATTGACTTTAAAAGGCCCTAATCTGTAGTATCTTGGTGTGCTGAATATGAATATAACACTGAAAATTTTTTATTAGCTCTCATTTTGAAGATATTTCATATAATTCATTTTATATGTTTCACCGTGTCAATTTATCCAGCAGGACTGCAACAACATCCTAAATCAGCCTAGAATGATGTTATATTGCATCACATTGCATAATGCCATCATGTACACATCATCCAGAGTTGATTGCATCATTTTCTGATGCAATGCAATACTACTGTCAGGCAGCTGCTGAAGTAAGCTGATGTCAGCAGTGCACTATATAAAGCCCTGTCAGAAAGGTTGAGCACTGAAAATATTTCAGACTTTGTGCGAGACAGTTTAAGCTACTGTTCCATAGAACTGTTATTATTTTATCCATTTAGACACAATACAGACATGCCTCGAAAGTGTGTCAATAGCGTGGACAATTTCTGCTCTATTTGTGGGGAAGTGACATTTGCCAACTGGAAGAAGAGTATCTCTTCTCAAGTGAAGAAGGCTTATCATCTTGACTTTGGATGCAAGGTTGGTGACCAAGACAAGCCTTGGGCCCCACATTTGTGCTGTGCTACATGTACAACACAGCTTTCACGGTGGTTAAATGGCAAAAGACCATCAATGCTGTTTGCAGTCCCCATGGTGTGGACAGAGCCAAGCAACCACATAAAAGAGTGTTACTTCTGCTTGGTTCCTCCTCTTTCCAGCAGAATACTGAAGCAAAAGAAGTCGAGAATAGTCTACCCAAACATTCTGTCTTGCATTGAGGCCAGTTCCACATGGAGAGGGACTTCCTATTCCAGAACCTCCAGCAGAATATTCTCTTGATTCATCTGATGAGGACAAGGGTGAGCTGACCTGTTCTGAAAGCCATGGACCGGATCTCGCCAGCTTTCTGATACCTGAATGAAAAACTTCCTTGACGCAGCGAAGCAAAGATTAAAGAGGGAGTTTTTGTGGGTCCTCAGATTCGAGAGCTCTTCAGAGATGACCGGTTCAGCAACTTGCTGCAGGGTGATGCGAAACAAGCATGGAATGCTTTTTGCCTAGTGTCTACAAACTTTCTTGGGACTGTCAGGGCAGAAAACTACAAGGAACTAGTAGAAGACATGCTGATGCAGTATCAGAAACTTGGCTGCAATATGTCTCTAAAGATCCACTTCCTTCATTCCCATCTGAATTTCTTCCCTGAAAACTGTGGGATGGTTAATGATGAACATGGCAAATGTTTTCATCAAGATATCGCATCAATGGAACAAAGATACCAGGGAAAATGGTCCACTACAATTCTGGCTGACTACTGCTGGACACCCCCCAGAGATGCTCCTGAACAGCTGTACAAGAGACAAGCAAAGACATCTAAGAAGTAGTCTATGACTTGATTTTTTACAAGTATTAACCATAGGATTATTACTATTGGCATGAATTTTGTGATGTAAACATCAATTTATTGCAGATTGCAAAAAAACTAGAGCCTAAATTAGAATTTGACTGTCATATTTGTGTTGAGCACATACAAATTGATAGGAAATGACTAATTTTATTTCAGTGATATGACTTTTGTAAAAATTTGTTGACCATTATTATTGGAAACTGCCACTAAACTTCACTTCTGGTCTCTTTCACTATTTACCCTTGTTCTCTCTGCCACAAGGGTGGTTAGTGGTCATGAAATAATCCATGTTTTTGAAATACAGCTAATGGATTGAATGGGTGAACACTTCGTAGTGGTGAATTGGTCAGGTAAATAATTCTCTTTTCCCCTTAAAAACAAACACTAAAGAAGTATTTAATGTCTTTAGTTATTATTTGGTTAGAATATTTTCAAGCCAGTCCTTTGTGACATTTTCTTATTTACTCCAATCAGCTCTACTGTTTCGTAAATTCTTTTTCTTTCCAAACACTTACAACTGTTTGTGAATGTGGTTATGCTACGGTTTACTTATTTTTTCTTCAAAATGTACCTCTTTGTATTCTCTATGTTCCCTTTCTAGTCCATAAAAGAAGACTTCTTAACTGGGATCTGTAAACCCATGAAATTGTGTACAAAAACTTGTGTGTTTCGGGTGTTTGGTGGAAATGCACTTTTCTCTCCCCCACATGACATCCTTATTCTCCTAGGGTCTATGACCCCCTACTCTTCTTTGCCTCAAATTATTACGATATTCTCTTTGCCATAACTTTAAGCTGCTGAGAGCAGAAAAGGTTTTTATTATTCCAGATATGGGGGAAGAAGTCAGGCTTTGAAATTGCCAAATCTGAACCTAAACCTTCCATAAATCATCCAACTCTTCCATTTTCTGTTCGGGAAAATGGGGGTAATATGTTTCTCATTAGAAGTTAAATAATGTAGGTAAGGATGCTGGCATCCAGAATGATGACCAGTGACTATTGATCAATACATGAAAGTACTGGTTCCACAAAACTTAGGATTTAAGAGAAATAAAGCTAGTCAGTTCTGAGAGCAAACAGACACTATTCAAAGCACAGCGATTGAGCTGTGTTTTTGTGATTGACTTGGTTAAAATCCTGCTCAAGTGACTTAAACTCTTTACGCCTTAGTTTCCTTATTTGTCAAGTGGATAATTTTTAGCAGAACTCTCCAAACTCCAGAATTATAGAATGAAGCATTTGAGATAAAGCAGTGTTTTAAGAATCCGTTATTGGTGGCCAATTAGTGTCTAAGCACCTGCACCCTTGATTTTTCTCACATAGCAGATTCTTTTTTTTTAAAAAAAGATTTATTTATGTATACAAGCTGGGGTGCAGGCCAGATGTGTGTGTGTGTGTGGGGACAGTGAGAGGATTCACCAGATACAGAGTGGGATTAGAATAGGTGGATCCACTGAAGCACACTGCTGAGGGGAGCAGCGGGTGAGACAGGAGCGGTCTGCCGCACCATGTGGGAAGCTCCCTGGCTGGGTATTGAACTTGTGCTGCAGTGGCTCTGGATAGCATCATAGGCTGTGACTTAATCCATTGAGCTACGCGGGAGGCCCCTATGTAGCAGATTCTTGAAGCCAAAAGGTGAGAAGCACTTCTCTTGTGAGAGAAGAAGAGTTGTAGTTCAATCTCTTATAGATTAAGTAATTCATAATGTTTTATTGCACAAACATTTTCTGAGCAGCCTCTTAATGCAAAGTCCTCACTTGATTGTTCCCTTCCCCCATCCTGCATAAGGTATCAGGATAAGAAATTTTCTGAGTCAAAATTCAGTAGTAGGTTCGAATTCTAATTTCTGTGATAGACTTGGTTAAAATCCTGGTCAAGTGACTTAAACTCTTTATGCCTTAGTTTCCTTATTTGTCAAATGGAGGAATAATAGCATTTCCTTCACTGACTTGTCAAAAATTTAGTGTGATAATTCATTTAAAGTTCTTAGCACATGGTTCAGATAAATGTATAGATTGATATATAAATGTCACCTATGGTTATGGTTAGAGCATGCTCTATAGCTGCTTATTCCTGGCCACTGTCAAAATTCCTAAAGATTTATGAGGAATGGTTCATTTCATGTGCTTATTTATTAAATAAAACAAAGACAGAAAAAAAAAACTTCCACGGAACAAACATCGACATAAATAGAATTTAGAAAAAAGAAAGTGCATCATAAAGTTTATCCAATTTTGGGCCTCCCTGGTGGCACAACGGGTTAAGTCTCAGCACTATGAAGCTATTGCCAGCCACTGCAGCACAAGTTCGATCCGTGGTCAGGGAGCTTCCCATATGCTGCAGCAGACCTCTTCTGCCTCGCCCGCTGCTCCTCTCAGCAGTGTACTTCAGTAGATCCTCCTGTTCTGCTCTCCACTCTATCTCTAGGGAATCCTCTCACCACCCCACACCTCTGGCCTACACCCCAGTTCTTGTATGCATAAATAAATAAATCTTTAACACAATAAAATTTATCTAATTTATATAGTTTAAGTCCAACTTTTGGTCTACAAATAAAGAAGATACTCTGTAATGCCAGGGAGTTAGTGCTGTTGGTTGGTTATTAATTTGCACCACACTCAGAGGTAGTGTTTACTTCTTGGAGCTCAGAGAATAGCTCTCTTCTATATAGTTAAGACCAGTTTAAAAATGATTCTGTATCTAAAAAGACTGTCTTGTCCTCTACTCTGTTTTCCCTGAGAAGAAAATGTAACCTGATGGTTAAGAACACAGGTCTTGAGATTTGACATATTGATTAATATGTCCACTGTACTTAGAACTGTACCTGACTCACAGTAAGAGTATTTCATATACAAAGTTTTTCTATTTCTTTTTTTAAAAAAGATTTATTTATTCATGCATACAAGAACTGGGGTGCAGGCCAGAGGTGCGGGGTGGTGAGAGGACTCACCAGAGACAGAGTAGGGAGCAGAACAGGCAGATCAACTGAAGCACACAGCTGAGGGGAGCAGCGGGTGAGGCAGGAGAGGTCCGCTGCACCATGTGGGAATCTTCCCGGCCGGGGATTGAACTCGTGCTGCAGATAGCTTCATAGGCTGAGACTTAACTTGTTGCACCACCAGGGAGGCCCCTTTCTACTTCTTATACTTCATATAAGTTGGTATCTCACCATAGAAATAAAATCTTCATATATTGACCATTTACAGTATGTATTTTGTATTGCTCCAAGCACTTTTTCTTTATTCCTCATAACAACTCTTTGAGATAGGTTTTATTATTACCCAATTTTTATTATGAAACCAACACTCAGAAAGACTAAATAGCTTGTTCAGGATTCCAGGGCCAGTAGGTGGCAAAAACCAAATAGTCTGGTTTTAAATCCCCTGTTCTTTCCTCCACTTCATGCTGCCTTGGTCTGAATTGAAGCAGTTTCTATAGCTTTTCCTTCCACTGCAATAGTTGTCATTGTCCCTTTTTGGGTGTCACAATTTAAATTTTAATTGTGCAGAAAAATCTCAGGGAGTCAGAATATCTAGTTCTTGATTAATCATTCACCAACCCTGGGACTTTGGGGATGCCATTAAACTTCATTGTGTTCAGTAGCAGAATGCGTAGGTATGAAAGATTAGGAATAGTCAGTAGGAATATTCCTGGAAGCCATCCATACAATAGGATGCTAGTGATGTTTTCACTATATGCAGAAGTTGATTGTGAATCACAGAAACAAAAGACATCAAACACAAAATTATTGGCTCCTAGCTCAACTTCCCTTAAATGTTCATGTCTATAATAGCCCTATTTGAATTTAGGAGGAACACATTGGAGGGACAATGGATATGGGAAGGGACAGCAATCTTAATCCATTGTAGGGAAATTTTACAAAAACTCATACCCTATATTGAGCCTGTCTGTGAACTTCTTTTCTGCTTGTGTCTACCTTCTAATTTTACTAACCTTCCTCCTGTTTCTTGTTATGAATGGTCTAAAATACCTTTTGAGATGAGAGAGCTATAAAAAAAATTAACAAAATAAAATAGTGGCACTAAATCCTGCCTAATTATCATTGTTTTAATGTATAATAACAAATTCATTTAATATGTGCTGAGCACTGTGTTAAGTGCTTTAGATAGTTCATACTTCTCAAAATTCACAAAAACTGTATGATATAGGTGCTTGAATTCCCCCTACTCCTTAATATTTTGCTATTGAAAAAGAAAGGGACTCTTAATGAAGTTAAGTAACTTGTCTAAGTGGTAAAAAGGGAATTTGAATCCAGGTTTTCTTGCTGTTAATCGTTTCATTCTAGATAGTATAGACACATACAGTATGTAGCTTTTACCCGTGATGCTAGGCAGTCAGATGACGCGTCTATGAAGGACTTCTCTGTAAAATGAAATGGAATGTGAACTTTAGTGAAATGGATTTGTGAAATTTAATTCCAAATGCTTACATAAAATGTTAGGTTTTCAAAGTAAAAAAAAAGTCTTGCTTCTCTTGAAAACAAGAGGCTCTTTCTTGGTATAGGGAGAATATTGTATTCTGGGCAAGATGAATCAACTTTTAAATAAACAGTTTGAGCAGACTAGATAATTGAGTAAGTTGAAGCTTGCTGAGTCTATCACGTCATTTCTTACCAGACATCACCTAATCATTTTTTTTTTCCAGAAATGCTAGCCTCTCCCCTGACATATCTACATTGAGACAATGCACAGAACCTACAATGCAGTGTCATGGGAATCTCCTTGGTCGGGCTTCGAACTCGCGTTGCCGCTGCCGACAGCTCCGCAGCACAGCGCTTAACCGCTGCGCCACCAGGGAGGCCCCTGCAGTGTCAGTTTTTAAGAATGTCTCAAAACAAAATATCATGTGATTCTAGTTGCCACTAAGTTGAGTGTCAAGCCCCCAAAGCTGACCCTAACCCCCACCCCTCCCACACCCCACATTGCTATCAGGGTTAATTTCACCCAAAGCAGTTCTGGTCCTATTACACATTTTTTTCTAGGAAGTTATAGAACAAGACTCAAATTTCTGAGCTTGGCAAATCATCATCTTTCTCTTCCTGATTTTTCCTAACATAAAAACAGAATTTTTCCTGACATCCTGACATTTTTACTGTATTGTTCAATCTGCCACCTGAGATCTTCCAGCTCTTTGCTCATATTTGTCCATCTGCATGTGTGGTTTGTGAAACTTAGAATTTCTTCTTTACTTCCACTTGGTGTGAAACATTTCCTTCTGTCTCGGTAGAGACGGTTTTTCTGTTCTTTGAATCTTTATTTCAGTATTGTCATTTATCACAACATCTAATTACCTTTTCATATGGATATTGTTGTGTCTCTAGTAGCTAACAGTGCCAGGGTATTCAAAATGTGTTAGCTGAGTGAATTACAACCAATCACAGCAGTATGGTAGAACTCAATTCTTTTATTTTGTATTATAATTTTTTATTGAAGTGGCATTGGGTTGTAATGTAAGAGGTTTGAGGTATGAAACATCATGATTTGACATGTATGTGTACTATAGACATAATGATGCATTAAATACATAGCTTCCGTCTACCACCATACAACTGATTCCCTTTTCCTAACTTATCTACCACCCCTTTTCCCCCTTCCTCTCTGGTAACCACAATTTCTTATAATTTAAGAGGTATCGTCGTTGTTTATTGTGTTGTTTCTTGATCTTTTACATATAAGTGAAATCATATGGTATTTGTCTTTCTCCAATTGGCTTACTTTACTTTGCAGTATATCCTCTAGGTCTGTCCATGTTGTTGCAAATGGCACAATTTCATCTTTTTAATAGTTGAGTTTAACTTGCTTCATCTAATTAGTGATTCTGGGCAGTGTGAAGTAGGGGACCAAATAGATGGAGCTACTTTTACGATAAAAAGTTAGGCTCTTGCTTATTTAAGGCCCTTTTTTGCAATATCAAGTTCTAGGTTAGAACCTGATAGAACCTGATTAAGTCAAAGTATGCACCGGCAGTTTTTATTGATAAAATTCTCATCAACTTTGCTTTCTTTTACTAACCATGGCAATTGTGAATTTTAAATTCATCAATTCAATCAGTAAATATTTATTGAGAACCTGCCGAGTCAGGAACTGTTTTGGGGTCTGGCGACACCAATGTAAACAAGCAAGTATATCCCTGCCATCAGAGACACCACAGGCTAGCAGAGAAAGCAGATCTTAAACAATTATTACACAAATAATTCGTTTATTATGGTTGTAATAATAGATGACATTACACATCAGAAATTCTAAAAAGCAGAGTAATACCTTGTACAGTTTTCCCCACTATCTGAAAGTAGAATGTTCCTATGTATCCTTTTCTAAGTTGAATGGCATAAAGCAAAGATGCAATTACCATTAACTTACGTGGAAAAATTTTGAGTGTACCCAGACCTGGAAATTAACTTACAAAGTCATACCGAATAACACATGAAACATAAAATAGCATGAATACATAGCGAAACTAGGAACGTATGACACATACAGAGCTTGCGTAAGGTAGTTCCCAGGGAAGGAACTCCATGGGGCCGTGCGTGCTGCGCAGGATGTGTGCTGCCTCTAGAACGGCTGGTGGAAAATAAACATTGATGCTAGTTTCATGTTTTACCTGTTGTCATAAAAGCCAAAAACCCTCTTCTGATTTCTTTTAGTGACCAGGCACTAGTGTAGATTTTTGTAAAAATGAAATGGTATAAATGGAACTTTCAAAAAGCAGGGGACATCTGTATTTTTTGAACTCTGAATATGCAAGTTACTGTTGGAAGTTCTTAACATGTTGAATTTTACCTCTCTTAGCCTTTGTTTTGTACTTAGGCAAGGAAACTGTGGTTCAGAGAGCTAAGAATGGGGTTACCAGCCAGGAAAGGCAGGACAGGAATTTAAACTGCTATGTTGTCTGTATTGTACACATGTAAGGAGGGATATCTTCAAGTCCTAACGAAGCCCAGACATGGAATCAAGTTTGAATTACACGTTTTCTCTCTCTAAATAATATCAACACTAAGAAGGTGCTTCAGAATGTGGTGGAAGGTTGTGCAGTATACCAGATTGGAAATGTTTTGGTTAGACTACTTCTAATCATGGGCCCCATATTCTCTGTATAACCTTGAGCAAGTTATTTAGCTGCCAGCCGTCAGCATTTTATTTATTTTGTAAATTTTTATTATCGTATACATTTTAATTTAACTTTTAATTAACATAATATTGGGATTCCCCCATCAAGCATCGCCATCATCATCAATATAGTTTCATATATACTAAAATGGTTTATTAACAGTGGCAAGTTAATCCTTTGGGACCAGGTGGTCGACACTGACATCACCCAGGACCCAGCACCAAGCCTCCAGGCTTCTTGCTCTGACTCCAGTAGGGTGATCACGTTGGATGGTGGAGCAGCAGTTCGTGTCATCCATGAATTCTATGCACACCTGTGTGCACTGTCCCGTGAGCTGGCCCTGCCCAGTGTTTTGGTGACCCAAACCAGCTTGGTGAGCTGCACGTGGTGGCTGTGTTGTAGCATTTGAGTGGATTAGACAAATTTTTATTGTATGTGTTTGACTAGATGTCTAAGGATTTTCCAGTTTGAAAGCATGACATGGAAATGTCCCCTCTTAGGGGAGCTCTCCCTGACCATCTCATCCCTTTTTCCTTTTTCGTCCCCTTTATTCTTCTTCACAGGGACTATCGTTACCTGCCATTGTATCACAGATTTGATTTTTGTTTATTCTTGTTTTCTTAGTACTTAAAGCAGTGCTTAATGCATGGGGTTCACTGGAATCTTTGTTGAACAGATATGTTTTCCTGGAGACTGAGGTAGGTGGCAATACTAAGCACCATCTTGGGTTTTTCACAATAAGATTTATTTTGTGCTAACGTCTCTGAAACTGCAGAAAAGAAGACAAATGCTATATGTTTTAGAATTTTGCTTTAAAGGAAAACCTACATATTAAAAACTTCACTTGAAAGTAGTTGACATGGCACTGGGAGGACGTGAAAGACAGTCTCAGAGATCCAAGCCAGAGAGACCATTTCTATCAGGCTTTCCCTCTTTCTTTCTTGCATTTTTCACAAGGTAGAAATACTGTGATTTCTGTCATCTGGGACCAGCCCTCGTTGCTTCCTGGTGGTAGCAGAGCCCTAGACAGTCTCATTGAAATGATGTGCAAAATGTGCTAGACATATAACTCCAGGGTTGACCTTTTTTATGTGAGTTTTTTCCAAACACATATTTAAATGACACGTACACAGTTCTAGTATGTGAATAAATTAGAATGTAATTCTCCATCTCCTTTTGAAAACTCACAGTCATTTCCTTCACTGTGCTCACTGTAGCAGATCTTTAAGTCATTATCAAACCGGTTGTTAGAAGGGTCTAAAAAGCTGCTGAAACCTGGAGAAAGATGAAAGTGCATGGCGAGAGCTGAAGGCATCAGCAAAAGGTACTATGGCAAACAGCATCATAATGATCATTTCTCAGAGCTGGGATTGGGTTCTAATGTCTGGCTTCTGTGGAGTGCGGTTGTCGGTGATACTTCTTTCCTTCATGTCTACTGTTTATGCAAGAAAGAAATGGGCTAAACTGGTGATGCGGTCTCCCTCTGTGCAAAATGCAGAGCGGTTTTTCTGTTACTGTCATTTGACTGGTAGCAACATGTAATATTCAACCCTTTTATGCTGAGCAGTTTTGGATGGAAGCAGAATCCACTTAGGAATTCAAAGCTTTTATGTGCTTCAGATTTATTTTCCCTTGAGAGTACTTTCAAATTTTAAAAACAATTCAGAATGTGAATCTGGGTTAGTTTGAAAATTAGCTTTGACTTGTACAATGCCATATGCTGGTAGGTATTTGAGTGGCTAGACATTAATTGTCTGAGTAATCACTGAAATTCTGGGCAGAATTTTATGTATTCTCTCTATTTACTTTTTTAGAAGAGATGATTCATAACTTCCATTAGATCTCCTATGGATACCTGATGGTTGTGGAGGGTCTGTGTGTGAGAGTGCTGTGTGGGACGTCTGCAGGCCTGGTTCCTCAGCTTCCAGTAGCATCTAGAACTGAAAAAATATATTTCTTTTCCGAACATTAGTCTCTTCACCCATACAAGAGAAAATGGAAGTGAATCAGTGTTTTTCCAAACTCTATTCAAGTACCTAGTCATTTATATGCTGCCTTAGTGACTGTTGTCTTCTACTATAACCTCTATTATTTACTTAATATTTTTTAAACAGTTAAAACTTTATTTGAAAAGGAACCTCATTATTGCATCTTTGAGTGGAAAACATAATCTGATCTAAATAAAAATAAGGTTATTCAAGCACTAGATAAAATTCTTTATTAAATAAAAATTCTCTTTACAGCAATTGTAGTTGTTCCGTGTAATATGTATGTGATGAATATATCATGTTGATGTCTTCAGAATCACTCTCCAGGGTTCTTCACCCAGAAAGCTTCAGAAACACTACCTTCACTAAGGCATAGTGAAGGCCTCTGTGATTTTATCCACTGTAGGGTGGTTATGATTATGGGAGATGCTGCTTTGGAATCTCGATGGGGAACATAAGATTGTGAAACCACAGAGCCAGGCTGCAGTGCTTGCTCTCTCAGAGACAAGGAAGGTGCAGTTATCACAGCAAGACACAGGATGGAATGGCAGCCAGGGTGCTTGACCAATAGAGACCTGTGTGTTGACTAGCAGATCATGGGTCTGTAGAAAAAAATAGGTGGACATCTTGTTAAGGTGCTGCTTGATATAAAAAGACAAGAAAATTCTAGGTTCACTGAACCTGCCTCAGTCACTATAGCGGGATTCACAGTCTCTGGTCATTTCCAGACCTACAGCCCCTCAGTTGAGGGGAATGGTAAGGATAAACTCTGTAATTGACCACATGTGTATGCTATGGAAATTCCCTAAGCCTCTCCAGAGGGACCTGCCAACAGTTGACTAAGGCAAATGTGCAAGGTGGTGTACAGGAAGGAGAGTACTGAGACTTTTTGGAAATGTAGGGGTGATTTTGAACCTGAAAAACTCCATAGTTTACCAGTTGAGGCATATAGAATTCAGAAGAGAGATGGACTCTTGGTCCACATTTGACAGTGGGTTCAATGTATCTATTTGTGGTTATTTCCTTTGTCCCAGAACATAGAGTAACACTAGATATACCTAATAAATGGCAGAATCCCACATCATTTTTTGCAACAGTAGAATGAAAGCTGCTACTGTAGGAAAAGCCAAATGGAAGGGAGCTCCTGAAGCTGTACGCCTTCCATTCCTCTTCTCCTCTCCACCCCCAGTAGGATGGTAAATTCTGTAGGGGAGATTGCAGAAAATAATGTCGCCATTGAAGACTTGAGAGGTACAGGGTAGGTGTCCCACCACATGCCTATTAACCTCACCTGTTTGACTGATGCAAAAACTAGATGGGTCATGAGAAATCATGGTGGATTATCACAAACTCAGTAGGTGGTAATTCCTATGTTAGCTGTCATTCCAGATGCCAGATTGTTAGTGTTTTGGAAGTACAGGCTTCCCCCCAAGGCATTGTGACCATAGTGCACCCACCACCAAAGCATCTATAGTCCCCCACCATAGTGCATTTCACTCCCCCTCTACTCTCTTCTCATTCCTCCTCTCCCACCCACTCTGATGCCTCAGTTCTATGGTCAGTTTTCATGTGTTGGTTTTAAAGTTTTTCTTTGTCTGACACTTTGTTTGGTTTCTCTATATTCCACAAACGTTGAACTTTATTACAATAAATTAGCAGAGGTCCTCGCAAGTAGTCTGTATTTAATGATTGGCAGATGCTTCCTTTCTGTTCTAACAGAACAGTAAGAAATATCAGAAGCAGTTTATTTTTAAAAGGCAGAGCTAATACAAACATGGCCTCTCTTGCCACAGCACTGTGTCATTTCTCTGATACTCTGACATCATATAGTCCTTAGGGTTCTTGATTATCTTCACATCCCACAGGACACCAGGCCAGTTGTTTATACTGAAAACAGTGCAACAGATTTTGATTAGCATGAAGTAGTAAGCCAGAGGGTAGAAGACAAATACTGCTACATAAGTTCTCAGAGTTGCTTACTTTTCTAGCGGTCTAGTAGTCTGGAGTATGTCAGGAAAGTTAGACAAGTTGCTGCAACTTCCACCACTCTGCAAGAAGAGAAACACACAATGCTTTTGGGACCTCTTTGTGTTTTGAAGGCAATATATACTGCATTCTGTGTAATTGGAAAAGTTGATAGTTTTGAGGGTAAAGAAAGGGTCCAAGCTGTAGCATGTGCTTTTCAGTCTCTTGGGTATTATGACACAGTGGCCCCAAATTGCTGAAGAACCTATAGTGATATGAGGTTTCTGGCAATCTTAATGTTTTCTCTGTAAAAAGTGGTTCTTGTGTTGTTCTTTGGCCCCAATAGAGGTTATGTGCCTGATTATGAAATGCCAAGTGATTATGATATTTGAGTAGCTCATCTTGAACTAGGTCATAGATGATTCACTGAAACCCCAAACTGAAAATAGAGAGCAGCATTCCATTGTAAGTGAAAATTATATATACTCAACTTTGAAAAATACAAGCCTTAGGGGTGCCAGTTGAAAATCTGTATAGGACATTTGACCCCCCAAAGCTTAACTACTAATAGCTTGCTGTTGACATGAAGCCTTATCACTAATATAAACAGTTTATTAACACATCTTTTGTCTGTCATATATATTTTATACTGTTTTCTTACAATAAAGTAAACTAGGGAAAAGAAAATGTTAAAAAAATCATGTAAGAAAATACATTTATAATACTGCAATGCATTTATTAAAAAAAATCATGTACCAGTGGGCCTGTATCCTCAAACTCACTTGCACAAGTGTCAACTGTATATGACAGCAGATGTCAGCAGCTCTCAAAGTTCAAATAAATTGTACAAGCGGGTCAGACTTCTGTGCACTTCCTCTTAACTTTGGTGCTTTTGCCTCAATCCAAACTTTTGACTTGATGGGGGAGGTCTTACAACTGTAAAACTTTAAATGGTACATCTGTCTGATTGTTTATGAGTATGGGAGGAGAGATGGTCTGAGATACAGCTCTACACTGACTCAGGGTCAGTATTAGATTGGTCAGCTGGCTGGGGATTTGGAAAGAATATAACTGAAAGTTAGTGAAAAGAAGCTTTAATTTATTTGGGTAGACCTCTCAGAATAGGATATAATATGAAGATATTTGTTTCTCTTGTAAATGCCTGTAAAAAAAGGAAGCCCCAGTGGAGGAAATTATCACTAATTACAATCATTCCTGTGGATGACATTTAGCCTCTTTCCCTGGCCATCTTAGAGTTTGCTTAATGGATCAGGGTTTGAAGTGGCTATGGCAGTAGGGATAGAGGTTATTCAGGGACTCAAGAACACAATGTCCTCCATTGTCAAAGTTGCTCTAACTTTTAATATGATTAAGTGCCTAGCCTACCAGTAGCAGAGGCCAGCCAAGAGCCCTTGATATGACAGCAGTCATCAGGGAAATATGCATATGATCACACAAATGCATGCTCTAAATTACCAAAGGGATCAGAAGAGCAATGCGTGGGAGGAGAATGGAAAAGCACAAATTCATAAGCTAATGGATACAATTCCATTCTTCAGTTGTTGCTGTTGCTACTTGGTTAGGTTCTCTTTTTGAAATGAAGGAAACTGGTATGATTTAGCAATTTTATTTGTGTTCTTTATCTCACTTCATTCTCACAACAACCTGTGAGGTGTGTGAGGTTGTAGTTCTATTATAGAAATGAAAACACAGGTGCAGAGGAGTTGAGTCACTTGCAAAGACTCATAATGATTAGATGAGGCTAATTGTAAGGCTTGAACCCAGCTCTGATCTGTCTACCTGTCTTCTAGCATACTGCTTTTTAGGAGTCTGGCATGCCAAGGTGGGTCTTAGTTGGCATCTGTCAGCTACTGTGAGGTTAGCCTTCTACCTTGCTACAAAACTTGCAGGTAAACTATAGATCTGAGGCTTACAGCAGGGAAGGGGGAGGGAGATGGGTCAAAATAGGGGAAGAGCACAAGGGATTATGTTGATGGTTCATGGGTGATATGGTGACGAGATTTATGGGGACTACACACAAGCAGAGAAATGAACTATTCTACAAAAATAAATAACAATGTAAGAAAAAAAAATCTTCTGCCTTGCACTCTGCCAGAGCCAGTAGGGGATGAAGTAGAATTTTTATTTTTTATTTTTTTTTCAGTTGGCATTTTATTTTTTTATTTTTTTAAAATATAATATATATTTTATTGTTATTTATGTCTTTTACATTTTGCATTCCCCTTGGGTAGCCCACCACCAATTCATCCGTGATCCATCTCCATGGTCCCTTGTGTTCTTTTCTATTCCGTTTTGTGCCCTTTCCCTTCCCTCCCTCCGGCTCCCTCCTCCCCTCCCTCCCCCCCCACTGATTGTCTCTCTCCCATCCAGCCTCCCTATAGTCCTGTTATAAGTGAAACCATTCGATATTTTTCTCTTTCTTTCTGGCTTATTTCACTGAGTATGATCCCCTCTAATTCCATCCATGTCGCTGCAAATTGCATGTGTTTATCTTCTTTCCATGCTGAATAGTATTCCACTGTGTATATGTACCACATCTTCTTGATCCAATCATCTATTTTTGGACAT
>PVIJ01019957.1:0-22138 GCA_004024925.1 Scalopus aquaticus | reverse complement strand
GAAGATGTGGTACATATACACAATGGAATACTATTCAGCATGGAAAGAAGATAAACACATGCAATTTGCAGCGACATGGATGGAATTAGAGGGGATCATACTCAGTGAAATAAACCAGAAAGAAAGAGAAAAATATCGAATGGTTTCACTTATAACAGGACTATAGGGAGGCCGGGTGGGAGAGAGACAATCAGTGGGGAGGGGGGGAGGAGGGAGGCGGAGGGAGGGAAGGAAAAGGGCACAGAATGGAATAGAAAAGAACACAAGGGACCATGGAGATGGATCATGGGTGAATTGGCGGTGGACTACCCAAGGGGAATACAAAATGTAAAAGACATAAATAACAATAAAAATACATATTAAAAAAGAAACACAACAACATCAAATTGAAGGGAAAATGACATTCCCATGTTCATTGCAACACTATTTATGTTAGCCTAGATATGTGGCCAACCTGTGTGCCTCCAAATGGATGAGTGGATCAAGAAGATGTAGCTGTACATGATGGGATATTATTCAGTCATCAAAAAAGATAAACTCTTGCATTGGTGGCAACACGGATGGAGCTAGAATATATTATGCTAAATGAAATATGTTGGAAGGAGTAAGACAAATATCTAATGGTGTCACTTATATGTGGAATATAGAAAAAACAAAATAAAGGTTAAGGTAAACCCAAACTAAAGAAACTAAGCCTTGAAAGCTGACTGTAGAATTGAGGATACTGATGGGGTGTGGGTTGGGGGAGTGGCTAGGAGGAAGAGGGAGAAGGGTGAGAACAAAATGAGGAGAGAATACAGTAGACTACCATGGTGGACTATGGGTGTTTTGGTTGTAGGTAAGAATACATGAAGGGTGAGATCCTAATACTTGTAAGCCCCCAAAATAGAAACCAACATTACCTCAATAAAAAAAAAAAAAAATGAAATGAAAGTTCTATTACAGTCCAAAAAAAATTCACCACTTATTTTATATTCTTTGACCTGGGTAATTTTAATATTGTTATCTTAGTGAAATAGTTTCTTTTAAATCAGCACAGTTTGGGGGTTGCATCACACACAATTGCACAATATCTGAGGCATCTGTTTCACATAGCTTTTTTTGGGTCTCTAAGAGGTGAACACCCCCTGGTACTATTGCAAGCATAGACAGAAGGAAATAGCGACTCTCTCATGGAGGATAGCTCATAAATAAAACTTGCTTAACTGATTATTATGAGCATAAGAACAAATGTATTCATAAACTAAAATATTAAGGTGTCCAATAGTACTTAGGTAGTATCTAATAAAACAAGAATAACTATCTGATTATATCAACAAGTGATAAAGTAAAATAACAAACTGTACCATTACTTTAACGAAAACAAAATATTTGTATGTATTTTATGTAACTTTTGATCATGAGGACTAGTAATTAAACCTTTTTATTTGGATTAGTAAATGAATATTTACAGGAAAAATTTAAATTGTCAACACCTGGAATAAAGTGAATAAAAAAAGGTTTATGGAATGTTGCCTGTGAGAATTTAAGGTTTGTATTTAGCTTTTCCACTTACGTTTATCATAAAATAATTTAAAATCATGAAACTACTTTAAGAAAATCACACCACCTTTTATGAATATCAAAAATTTGAAGGAAATATGCTGAGTTTTAGAAATATTTATTGTAGGATCAGTAATAATTTCCTTATCTACCATAGTAATAATAATAGTTATTGTGTATTAAAAACCAGGTGTTTTTTATTATCACATTTAATCCTATTAAAAACTCAACAAATAAGCTATTTTCTTTCATTGTAATACAATTATACCTGTTAATTTAGTATCTGGAGAATGTGATGATGATGGTGATGATGATGCTAGTATATATTTATCATGTGCTATTTCCTGTTTGTGTGTGTGTGTGTGTGTGTGTGTGTGTGTGTGTGTGGGGACAGAGAGAAATCCTTTCAATTCTGCTATGACCCTGTAAGATAAATGGTAAAATTTTACCAGTGTAGTGAAACTACGCTAACTCCAAATTAACTGGGAGGATTATTATGTGGGCACCTGTAATTTTTTCACCAATAACATCTTCATTGGTGTCCTATTACCTTTTCTGTGTGTTTATGTATTTTATTATACTGTCATTTCTACTTTAAACTCAGGATAACAGTAACTCTTAGTTTTCACTATGAATTGTCTTTAATTTTGCAAATATCTGGAATAATTTATACAGTAGAGGTGATGGTGTCTTAAAAGTGGCCTTGGTATATTTGAGAATTAGTCCATATTGTGACGGTAATAAAAATAACCTAAAAAAATTATAAAATTTGAAATATTTATTGTTTTCACAATAAATGGCACAAAATGGTGAAGTTTAACAAAAGGTTATAGTTTAGATAAACTAAAATTATGTGTTCTGAATACTCGAAGTCTTACCTGAATAGATATTAGGAGATTATCTAAAGAAGATGTTAACAACATTTATTATTTGGCATTTAGCAGAAGAAAGATTTTTGTTAAAAGGAGGCAATGAATCAGTGACTAATTCCACTGAATGTGCTTTATCATGAGCTGTCCAGTTTGTAATATCATTAACTGTACACATTTCAAAATTATTGCTGAAAAATTAAAGTTTTGAGGCGTTATTTAATGAATGGGAATTTGAAATAAGAAAAACATTATGACTGTTGTGGTTTGTTAACTTTGATAGGTACAATAAAATATAGTAAAAATTACTGCAGTAACAATACAATATAATTGTTGAGCTCTTTCTGGATTCAATGCTGAAATTCTTTAGTTTCTTCAAAATAACATTTGGCTTTCATTTATCCTGAATTATTTTATTTTTTAATGTAAGAACTTAAAAGTCATTCATTCTATCATGTTTGAAATTTTGAGTTGTTAAGATAAAATTTAGAAATGGAAATTATATGCTTTTTCCATCTTCTTTTGTGGTAAACCTTTTTGAATGACATTTTTGATACAAGCTATGACATAAAATTTTATTCCTTTTTCTACCTTCCCTCAAAGTAGCAAGTTACAAATATTCTATATGCCTTACACATTTTGTTTTTGTGTTTTTTTACTTGATTGTAAAATAAGTGATGGAAAAATAATTTAGTATTATTTAGCTATTTGCATTAAAACCATACCTGAACAGAAACCATTTTATTGTCAATTTCATCTACTTATCATATAATTATATTAAGATTTTATTCATTCTTCTTTGAAAAGGTAGAAAAATTTTATAGCACCTGTGTGTCTTAACATGATGAGCAAACATATTTAGTAGCCTTTTCTGATGTGTTTAAATTAGACAGGATGGCCTCATCCTGCTTTCTCTAGTTGGAAATCTCTAGTTCTGGGAGAGGGGGCCAAGTGGGACTGTGGGCACCCTGATTCCATATTGTTTAAAGGAATTCATTTATGTATCAGTGGGAAATCACATTCAAGCCTGATAAGTAATAGTGAAAATAAATAGATGTATCTTTAGCATTTCCTTCATAAACAAATTAATAATTTGAAAATCAATATTAAAATTATTAGGAAAAAATAACTACTACATTAAAAATTTGTATTTAACTCTTCCCATGCTAAAGAGGTACAGTTGTTAGAATGTAGTATGTCATCAGTTCTTTCTCCGGTCCTTTTCTGTTTCCTGTGTGTCTTTGTAGGTTTCTTTGATTTCCCTTGTTGGTGTGATATTTTGGTAAAAAGCAGCTGACTCACATCCCATCCAAATCCCCAGGGACCTCCAGATCCTTCACAAATTTGGCTTTCAGCCCTCTCCTTGCCAATTGCTTCCTTTCCCCCTAATTCCCACATGTCTTTTTCCTCAGCCATCTGCTTCTCCTCCCTTCCTTCAATGAGCGCTTTCCTCTGGTCTTCCAGTTTCTTTCATTGTTCCATGTCTGTGGCTTCCTTTCTCCCTCCCGCCCCTAGAGGAAATCAACACACTAAATGCTGCTGATGTCATAGAGCCCCTTTTCCCTGAGAAGTTAAATCTGTCTTCCTGGAAAATATATATGTAGTTCAGCTTTGTGAAGGTCACAGGAAACTGGTGTAGCGAAATGGAATTATTGTTTTTCTGTTCATCTTGGACAAAAAATCATGCACATTATATATTTTATCTCTTTAAAAATAAAACCTTATTTGTGATTTAGTATAAGATAAATCGATGTAAATCATGGTACCATATTAATGAGTTAAAAAGTGAATTTTAGTTCCATTCTCTTGTCCTAATTTTAAAATTTGATAATTGAAGCACAGTGGATTAGTAGACTAAGACATAATCTTGGGCAATATAGACCACGTTATAGCTTCATGTTTCAACAAACTTATTAGATGGACAATCTCATGGACTTTTAATCTCTATAAATTTCATTGTTTCTGTCTGTGAAATGAATTATCTAATAATACCTATATTGGTTGACAGTGTTGTGGGAATTCAGTGAGAAAATATAAGTTAAATGTCATTGTAGATGGTGACACACACACTACTAATGGGTGTCTTGGGTATTACTTTTGTTAGTATACCTGCTGTGCTCTGAGTGTAGTTAGTCATCTAAAATTGATGGAAAGGAAACATCAGGAACTGTTTGTGCCACAGTAATTTACATTTTTCTGAACAATATTTTGAGAATTTACATTAATGCAGATATTAAACTCTTTTGAGTCCTATATACATCTTTATTGTGAAATCAAAGAATCCACTGGGGATTCCATAGACTAATTAAGCCTTGATAGCCTAAGGCATATACTATGTGTAATAATCTGGCTTCTCTGGTGCATCTAGTAGTTCTAGTTATGTACCTTTCTTAGGGGAGTTGAGCAATGCTGTGATTCAAAAGAAATGCATTGAGAAACACCAATTGATCATCCTAAGGGACATCCTGAACCTCTAAAAATATTTGTAATTCTATATAAATAATTATATTATACTTACATCACATTTGGACTCTAAAACTAGAAAAAGAAAGTCAACAGTTCAGACCTACTTGTGAAGTTCAAGTAATCTTTTTGAAATTTTTGAAATAAATGAATATATTCTCAGTTCTAGTGACAAGTTAGTGTGGCTGACAATATAAACATAATTTTAGTTAAATTTACTCATAGCTTTTCATTATTTATGTATTAGATATGCATTTAAAAGCTTAGAAACCCAGAATATGAAGTATCAATTTATTTTTCTTTTATTTTTCTTTTTTAGTGAAGTTTATTTTATTTTATTTGGATAGAAGAACTGGGGTATAGGCCAGAGATGTGGGGGTTGAGAGGATTCACCAGAGACAGAGTGGGGAGCAGATCAAGCAGATCTACTGAAATACACCACTGAGGGGAGCAGCAAGAGAGACAGGAGAGGTCTGCTGTGCCATTTGTGGGTTAATTCCCTAGCTGGGAATTGAACTCAGGCCATAGCGGTGGTAAGTTTTGAGCCTGTGCATGTGTTCTTGCCTCTGCCTGGAGGGCAGTGAGTGTGACCTCTATACTCATTTTCTCTAACTCACTCAATGTTCAAGTCCCAACTTAAAGGCATCTTCTTCAGAGGAGCCTTCTGCAAAACTCCACAAATACATATTAGATTTTTCTTCCTGTTATTTATTCCCTTTTTTTTTAAAAAGCATTTCTATTCTAATCCTTGCAAAAATTATTTACATATTCCTCATCTATTATACATGACTCATAATGGTCATATATATTTTTTGGTTCTGTCTTGTGGAGGAGCTCAATACATCTTTCTTGAGAAAATATTAATGAACCATATTTAAATCAGTAATGATGTCTTCCAGCACACCCAGAATTAAAAAGTTGTGAATTTGAACATGATTTTGTTTCCATATGAACTTATGAACTTCTTTCTTTCTTTCTTTCTTTCTTTCTTTCTTTCTTTCTTTCTTTCTTTCTTTCTTTCTTTCTTTCTTTCTTTCTTTCTTTCTTTCTTTCTTTCTTTCTTTCTTTCTTTTCTTTTTTCTTTCTTTCTCTCTCTCTTTTTCTTTCTTTCTTTCTCTTTTTTTTCAAGATTTATTTATTTATGCATACAAACTGGGGTGTAGGCCAGATGTGTGGGTTGGTGAGAAGATTCACCAGAGACAGAGCAGGGAGCAGAACAGAAAGATTACTGAAATATATTGCTGAGGGGTGCAATGGGCGAAGCAGGAGAGGTCTGCTGTGCCATGTGGGAATCTCCCTTGCTGGGTATCGAACTCATGCTGCAGTGGCTCTGGATAACTTCATAGTGCTGCACTTAACCCGTTGCACCTCCAGGGAGGCCCTATATTTTTCTTTTCTATTCCCCATCTTATAGGGGAATAGAAAATAGAGAAAAGTAACTTTCTTTATATCTAAAACATGATTTTTCATTGACTTAACAGTAAGAGAAGAAATATATACATATTAATTATGAGTAAATACATTTATGTAAGTGTCACTTACAGATGTTCACAGAATCTTGGAAGTGGAACCAACTTGGGGAATTGTGAATAGGCAAACCCCTTCAGTTTCAAGATATGAGACGACAGGAAATTTGATTTGCCCTGAGTCACTAAGTGAATCTGCAAGTTGGGATTAAAAGCTAGAACACTCAACACCACACTTAATCCTGTTCTGATTTTTCCCGGGACATACTAGATCCGATAAACCTTCCTAAAATAACATTTAAATTTGATTATAAGTCTTAGCAACAAAAACATCCACAAGTAAAGTGTTTTACTATATTCATTTCATTCAGTTTTGCCCTTTACTTTGTGTCTTAAATTTAATATTTATCTTCAAACTGGTATAGAAAATATTGTTTTAAATACATGTAGCTCAGTAATACTCCCTTCTAATTTATCCATTGGGGACAAATGGATAAATTGATTTTTTATTCTGTGCAGATGTTTATTTTATCAAGTAAATTATTAAGAACATATCTGAATTCACCTTAAGTGATTTGAGTGTCGGTGGTTGCTTCATGATATAATTTAAAAAATAAATTTAAATGATTAAGTTTACTTCAGGTGGTCTTAGAAAATTCTTATGCCTGCTACTCCTTTGAAACAGTATTAATAGATAGGTCTTGATTAAGTCATTTAATTGTTAGAAACATAAGATTGTATAATATGTTCCTGAGTATTTATTAGGGTTATTGTGAGAACCTTGCCCAAACAGTGAAAGTGTTTGGGACACTCCCAGCCACAGCCTCCTTGTAACTTGTTTTAATGCCCCTGTCTTGATTTCCAATTAATGTTTATTTTGCATTGATACTGCTTTAGAGAGGAGAGTGACAAGGATTTTTAATTTCAGAATGAAATTAAGTCTTTGGATTTAGGTAGCTGGTGCACAAAACACAAACCCCAGCACTGATAAAAATACATATCCTGTTTTGATCAATTTTGAAGTGTCCACCAAATATATGAGTCTTCTTCGATGTGATATGTACCTTTTGGGGGTTCAACAATTTATAGTCTGTGTCCATTTGTGTGTGGGTCCCTTGAGACACTTAGGTAGAATTCTAATAAAGTCCTTATAAGTCTATGTAAACTGACAGGAGTACCACAGAGAGGGTGCTGCAGGTATGTTTGGATGTAGAGGTAAAGTGGCAGAGGCTAAAGACTGCCAGTTAAAATATTTTCTAATTCAACAATCTTTGTTATTTGTTAGTCTTAGGAAATGATATATCATAAAAAAATTTCAAATTTCCTCTAAGTAGTTTGATGAACTTCCATGTGAGTGAAAGTGCTAACATATATGAAAAATCAGAATACACAGCTTTGTTATCACACAATATTGCTTTTTATGTGGAGTGCTGACTGCCAGTACTCTTGTCTTCTGAGATGATTCTGACTCTGAATTTTTTGGGTCCGAAATGAGTTTCCTCAAAAAAGTTTTGAATATTCTCCCAAAATCCAGCTTTACCCAAATGTTTGTTTTAGCCAAAGCATCCTTGAAGAGCACCTAGCAGCTCTGCCTAAAGTGCATTCAAGCTGGAATTCTGCCAAATCCAGAAGTTCACAAGCCAAAACCTGGTGGAAGCTGCTGCACGGGACCAACAGTTCTTCAGCGTAGACCCACCAGCAAGTAGAGTGTTTCAGGATTTGAATAATCAGCCAAATAAAAATGGACTCTGAAAATTCAGAATAATTATCAATACAGTCGGCTCTCCAGAAGTAGAACTGCAAAATGAACACAAATGGTCAGATGACAAAACCTGTAATAGACATTTCAGGTTCGTTTAATATGCTAGCACAGAAGACAGACTCGTAAATGTTTTTCCCTTTGTTTTTTTCCTTCCAGTCTGCGCTCACTCAGGGAGCTGTGTTTTTTCAGTTTCCAAGTACTTTGATATATTTGATCAGGCCGTTCAATTTCTCCAAATAGCCAAAGACTAGTAGAATTTTACTGCTATTTGGAAGCACTTGGTTTAATTACAGTATAAAGCAGTCTGTCAGATTATAGGTACAATCTGTTGTGGTTTCAAGGATGATGTTCTAATCAGCTTATTATTATTTTGTTATTCTCTTAATCCTAGATGAAATGGTTTCTTAAAGATAAGAGTTTTTAAAATTTACATTAAAACTTGCTTATAAATCTCACCTATATGTTGGGAAACATTTAAGCAATTTTAAAATATTTTTTGGTAAAAAATGTTTTGAAGACATTGTTTTCTAATTGCTTATAATTTGGGGGTTGCTGTCATGATGCGGACTTCATTTTGCTTTTCCCTGAGCAGAATGAATTTAATCTAAAAAAAAAATCATAGAAGATTCTAAAGAGTCCTAGATTTTCTAAAGCAATCTTTCCTTAAATCTGTGTCCAAATGCTGATATCAAAGAAACATTAAGCCTTCAAGTTTTAAATTATTTTTCATATGATTACTTAAATGAAAGTTGGATTTTCCTTTGTAGTATTTTTAATTAGCCAGCATTTACTTTATTCCTCCATCTTGTCCTTATTCTCACTTTTATTAAAGATGTTTTCTCAAAGAATAATCCAAAATTTTATGCTGAGGCTGATGCCATCTCTAATCTAATGCTGATTCTATATTTCTTTTATTTAATGACTAGTTGCTTTAAAAGTACTAACACTCTATTGGTAACCTCTGACCACTTCAATTTTATCTCCTAAAACCCAAAGAATTTGATAATATGATAAATTGTACACTTGTAAAATAATCTGGTGTGCATTAACAGAATCACTAACAGATGGCACAGGGTTTCCCTTCTAAAATCTTACAAACCAAGTGCTTGTGAAGCTTTGAAGACTGATCACACTAAAAACAGTCTCCCATTTAAGTCACCTTTAAGAGCGTCATATAGGAAAATCTCAAGAGCAATTGAACTCAATCTTTGTAATACTTGTGGAAATAATGGAAATTTGTCTCCTTGAGTGGATAAAGTGTAATTTACTAAGGAATCCATTATTTCTTTTTTCTTTGCCTTTTAACATTCATGGTGTCACTCCTCCCACCTAGATCTATCACATCACCATATTGCCCCATGCATCATGCTTATAAAAGATCATGTCAGATTGCCTCATCTTTATTAGGGAAGCTTAACAATTTTCTGTTTAAAATTTAAATGTGCCTTATTGTAAGTGCATATTTATGTGAGAAGAGACATTTCCCTGTGCAGAAACTAAAGTAAGGTATTTACCTAACTACATTTGTTCTTTAAAGAACACATATATATGTGAAACATAAACATACGCATTTTTTCCTGCTGTCAGCTGGATAGATTAATGATGATTAGGTTATCCAGATCAGTCAGGTTAACTCTGCAGTGTTATGGAAGGAGCACCTTCAATCTGACATACTCAGGGAGGCCCAAAAATAGAAACTACCCAGCCATGGGGGTCTCAGAAGGTATACATCTACAAGAGATTGCTAGTTTATAATTTGTGGCATGGGAAGCAAAGAAAACTCTTGCTTACTATCCGAAAGCAAGCAGTCTATACAAGCTCAACCTTGGATCTAGGTAGAATAAGCACCAAATCACTACTGAGTAATCTAGAGAAGTTTTTGATACTCACTAAGCCTTAGTTTTCTTTTTAAAAAAATTATTTATTTATTTATTTATTTATTTGAAGAACTGGGGAGTAGGCCATAGGGGGTGGGGCATAAGAGAATTCACCAGAGACAAAGTGGGGAACAAGCAGATTTACTGAAATAGACTGCTAAGGAGAGGTCTGCTCCACCATATATGGGTTAGCTCCCTGGCTGGGGATTTAACTCTGGCCGCAGGGTAATAGCACTAAGACTTAACCCCTAGGCCACCAGGGAGGCCCAGCCTTAGTTTTTTGGCTCCCCAACAGGCAAATATACTTACTTTGTGAGACTGTTGTAAAAATAAAAGATAATGCATCCAACTTGTGTAGAGCACATGTTGGTATATCAATGTTCTCATTACTTAAAACCCAATAATAATCCAGATTATTTAACTTCATTAGTAGTTATGAAATTTACTGCAGATCCATTGATGTCTTTTTCATGTGTTTGTGAAGAAAACTTTCAAAGCCACTTTATATCTAGCACATACCTTTTTTCAGGATGTTAGGTTTTTGAAATTATCATGTCCTTTAAAACATTTATTTAAACAGAATATGGAGTCCTCAGAATTTGAATTTGTTTCCACAATGTAATATAAAGTAATATACCTCTAAAAATTCTAAAGTATCCGGCCTTCATCTGAGAAGGTGATGACTAAAGTCATAAGAATTCAATACACCTGATTTTTCAGACCTTGGAAAATTCTGGTAGCAGATATTCCAGGGAGGTGTTTGTACTAGGTGGTAGAGACAGGAAAACCTCTCTTCTGTTGTGGAATTTATATTCTGTGTGGAAGAAAGATAAGAAACATAAGATCAAGCAATATTTTATTTGCCTTTTCCTGGTTCTTTAATTTTTTCTCTGACTGACATCACTTCCACCAGAATCTTCCCCCACCACTTAATGTTGGGGCCTGCTATTCAGGTTTGCCTGAAAGTATCTTAGCATTAAAAATTCTGAATTTCAACAGAAATTTCAGAGTAACTTAAAGACTTAAGTTTGGGAGCAATCTGAAACACTGAAATCCTTCATATCATTAATACTTTTTGCACTGTGTTTTTGTCTTGGCCAGAACTGAATCATTTGTGACTGAGAAAGGCTGACCCAAGTGAAACTAATTTTTGTTTAAGTACTCTTTAGACAGATCATTTTCACAGATAGTTAAGGAAATATAAGGGGGCAAAATATATTTAATGATATTTCTTATTTGCTCACGAGTTAGTCATAAGTTCTCAGAAAATGAGGGGTGCATATGGATGATTCTGATACTTAATGTAACCCTCCAAAAAGAGAGTTTCTTTAAGCACAATCTTTTCTTCCCAAGATTATATCTTCTTCCTAACATTTGTAAATTAACTCTAGTTGCATTCTCTTCATCTATACTTCATGCTTTGACATGTGCAGTGTTCATGAAGAGGGGGGGTAAGTATTTCAATGGTGTCATGTGTCCCTTATAATACTAGGCACAGATTTGCTAAATAACTCACCTAAATTCTGGGATAGTCTTTGATCAATAAAAGCTGCTAATAAAATAGATATTGAATTTTGGACCCAGGTCTAATAAGCCCTGACTTCTGATTAATCAGTTAAACTGGTCACTTGTAAGTCTCCTCTTGCTCCCATTTGACTCATTTTCTTTCTTTTTTTCTTTCTTTCTTTTTTTTTTTTTTTTTTTTTTTTTTTTTTTTTTTTTTTTTAAGATTTATCTATCTCTGCATAGAAGAATTGGGGTGTAAGCCAGAGGTATGGCCAGGAAGCCAACTCACATATGGCATAGCAGACCTCTACCGTCTCACCCACTGCTCCTCTTAGCAGTGTAGTTCAGTAGATCTACCTCTTCTGCTCCCTTCTGTTTCTGGTGAATCCTCTCACCCCATTTGACTTTTTCATATTAAAATACCACAGAGTGGGAATGAATACTTACTTCAATCTGTCACTATTTTAGGGGTGTTCCTACTTGTGTAGAATCTTAATTAATAGCATTGAATGTTTTTACTATTTTTTTTTGCAAATAACAAGTGTGTGTCCATGTAGTAATTCTCCTCACTTAATTTCCTTACCTAATCTCCATAACATTATTCTGAATTTCTGAAATCAGAAATTGCATACTCAACCTTGATTTGACTTTCTTCCATGGTTATATGTCTTCTTCACAGTGTAAGGGAGTTGAAGTTTCAGAAGTAACAAATTACATGTAGTCTCTGGAAAAGGCATTATGTTTGCAGTGTGTTTAGTGGTGAGGGAAATTCTCACACTGGACCAAAACTATAGGAAAGAACTAAGCATAAGAACTTATGGAGAGAAAAAGGGATTTACTGTTTGAAAAGTATTTTCAGCTGGTTCACTTGTAGCTTCAAAGAGCCAAGTGTTTGAAAATAAGCTTTTCTCCCAACTACTATGAACATTTGTCATCTTTATTTCTAGAGTATAGTTATAATTCCTCCATAGGTTTTTATTTCAAGCTGCCCTAACAGTGACTGTATGTAAATTCAGAATTGTAGCCAGATGGTTGGACAAGGTGATAAAAAGCACAGCCTGGTTTTGTGGGAAAGTGAAAATCACCAATATGACTTTGTTTTTACCTTTAAAACAGCAGGGCATTGTTTCATGAGACCTGTGAAGGAACTAATACATTAAGTTTAATAGCTATGAGACAAATTAATTTTTCATATGCATCCAGAATACTAATAATAATACCCAGCATCTTCATAGAGGTAAAAATCAGTCAACTTTCTTACTTTTAGTAGATAGCTAGCAAAGGCTATTTTCTTGCAAAACCACTGTTTATATTGTCCCCCTTTTTATAGGATTCACTTTTGGGTTCTGATCTTAATGACTTAGGAACCAGACACCTGGGGAATCAGCTAAAAGCCTTTGCTGTTTCATCTGCTTTCCATTTCAACCGCACTCAGCAGTCATCTGCCCCTAGTTCAGAACACCATAAATTAGAGGGAGCTTCTAGGTTGATTGCTTTAGTCTAGGGAACTCTGACTGGCCCAAGGAAATAAGTGTCTAAGGGAAAATGCCAAATCCAGAGTTTCATGTTGTCTTTGAGCCACACTTAAGCAAGCAAAAAATAGGTATTTAAGAAGACTGTGTTTCTTCTTTCTGTTACTCCTAGTTAAAATTAGGATTCTTGAAAAGGTCCTCTGGTGATAGAAACTACATAGATTTAGAAAGGTAATAATTTATACCTTCACAGAGAAAATCATCCTCTCCCTTTAACTTAACTACGTCTCTCTGCAGGAGGACTCCCCCTTGTCTGCAATTAGCAATGCAGCCTTTTCTGCTGTAGTCTATAATCAAATTATCATAGGTGTGCTTCTGCAGCAGCAAACAGCCAACTACCAATTTATAAATTGCTGGGAGAAAGAAATGAGAAGTTGAGTAGGAGAGATGGAAATAACAGAGAAATGCAGCTGCCACAGTCCTAGACAGCAATTGTGCCAGGCCTGTGTTCTCAGCTGGCAGCTCCCCAAGCTGTGTGGAGAGCCACGTGTTCCCACTGGGATAATTGCTTTTTCTGCATGAGTCTCTTGTTGCTTCTCTCTGATGATCCAGTGTGTTTAAACTGCTGGCTGAAATCATGTTGGTTTTTAAATGGTACTGTAAAGTGTACCAGCAAACAAATGAAATCGGATCCTGTTCTCTTGTATGCATGTAGCACAAGCAAACATGGCATGTCAATGGAGAGTTCCTAATTGCCTGTTTTTCTTCTCAATTCCACTCCTAAAAGAACAGTTGAACCACCTACAACAAGTTATGTTAGGATGCTGTCCTTTCAAGGTCACCAAGTAAAACATAGAATGGTCATTCGATTGTTTTTGATCTCTCATTTTCTTTACAATGAATAAATATGTACCTACTCAGACAATCCTTTTTGATATATGTGATTATTAGTGTAAGTCACATGAACATTGCTCACGCCTTAAGAGGAAATGCAATGCAAAATAGCAATGGATGGTAAGTGGATTAGTAATATCACGATGGACAGTTTTTATAATTGATTCAAATCTGACTAGGTTCAATTTTATAATAGTCTATAGTAAAAATATCGTAAATATTAGCATATAACTTATTTTTTCAGCTTAAGCCATCTTCTTCCTAATTTTCTTTTTTTCCTCCCCCAACTTCTTTCTCAAATCTTGCCTCAATTTTCTCTCTCCTTTCTTCTATCCTGTCTCTTCTCTCAGTTTTTATTAAGGTGTCTGTGATACAGAATGAAATAGGAATAGGGAGAGGTGAACAATTTTTGGAAAATTAATTAACAGATTGTTTTGTTCTTTATGAAAAGTGGAAATAAAAAAAAAACTTAGCCAGGAAGAACTGATCTAGCAAGTCCTGATTTATTGTTTTATAAGAAATTTATTATTAAAACTTATTTAAGGCATAAATATGACGTGATCCTGGATACAAGAAACCATTTTTAGGAACATTTTTTTTGTGTGAAAATATTAGTGCAAATAAATAGAACAAATAAAAATTAATTTCTTATAATTTCTTTTTACACTTAAGAAAACAGTGGTGAATAGATTAGAAAATTAGAAAATATAAATTGTTTTTTAATCAATGCTTTTTTATAAAGGACATCTATCAAAATTTTAATTTTCATCTGGTAACTTAAAATTTATGTTTCAAAGAAAAAAAAGCAGCCAGATTATTAATGTATAGATTCAGAAATATAAAGTATCTGCTGTAATTTTTAAACTGTAATTAGTAAAAACATAAAATTGTTTAATGCTAGACCTGGTTTTTGTTTTAACCATTCTTAATGGGCTGTCTACCTGGGGGTCTGAATTTGAAATATTGCCAAATGAGAAATTCTGGTTTCTCTTTGAAAGTGTGTTAAATCTGAATTATATAAATTATTTTTAACTAGGTTATAATTGTGTTTAGATTGTTATGAGACCTGCGTTTTATCCAGTCCTTTGCCTATCATTTGTATGACATAATTTTACTAACACCAGTGTTTTTGCTTAATTAGAAATTCAATAAAAAAGAATTCATTTTGAAAAGGATGTGTAGCTTATGTTAGAAGTTGTAGAGATTTTAATCTGAATTATTTTCCTTAAAGGTTGATACCATTTTTGTAGCCAGATTACAAAGTAATGAATGATTTTCCTCTTCGTTCTTTTTTTCCTTCTCTAGCAAGATACCCTTCTTGGTTTATTTTTGTTGTTGAATTAATGCGAAGATAGACAAGCTGTTATCGTGACTCTATACGTCTCAGTTGAAAGGAGTCCTTAGGGACCATCCAAACTGCCTGCAGTTTATTTCACTGAGTAGGATGTCTGGGGGCTACAACTGGCCATCTGGGGTGCTGCACCTCATTGTCATTAAGGAAGGGGGGGAGGGCTCAAGAGGGGGGAGGAGGGGAGCACGGAGGACTATGGTGATGGCTCCACGGATGAACAGGTGGTGGGTAACTTATGGGGAATACATAATAATGTAAAAGACACGAATAACAAAAATAAATATCTATTATATGTAAAAAAAAAAGAAGTCCTAAAGCCACACAAAGTACTTCTCTGGTTCACAACAGCTTGATATCTGCTCTGTAGGTCAAAGATCCAGACAGAATTGACAGCATTACCATGAAGAGATGTTCTCCAATGAGAGAAGTGAATTGTTTAAAGATGACACACTAGACTATTCAAATCTCTTTTACTTTGCAAAATAGTATAAAACAATGGTAAAGGATCAGATTTTCAGATAAAAGTAATTTCTAAACCTGAGCTTTAAAATGGCACTCTTCATGTTTGCCCTGTTTTTTCAAACCTTAACAATTGTCGGTGAATATTTCTGAGCCTTATAATATTTCAGATAGTGTAAAACTGAACTACTATACATTTTCTTACTGGTATGATGGTGTGTGTGTGTCTTATGATAGTATTTCAACCTATTTTTCTTTAACATTCTAAATCAGTATTCTATTAATCCACTGTTCTGATGTATTTTTCAAATAGTATTTCCAGTAAGGAACACAGATTTTGAATGCAAAATCTATTAAAGGAAATGAGATAAATTATATGACAGTTTGGTAGTTAGCAATTTGAAATCATCTTTGAAGCTCTTAATATAATTAGTGGTTTCGTTTTTTGGTCTGCTGAATTCCAGTCACATTAGGTTAATGTAATTAAAAGCAGAAAAGATTTTGTGTAGCCAAACTAGTTAATTAGCCCCAGTTGGTTTAGTATGTTAACCTAAAGGTGTATGGATAACATTGTGGGGTGAAGCCTGAAAAAGAAAATTCCTGTGTAACAGATACTGCAAATCATCTGACTTGCTTTAGGGTAGAAAATGAAGACATACCAAGGAGTTCATTTTAAGTTCATCCTTATTTCTGATTTTAAGCACCGATTGCAGGGTAAACTGTATATTCTATAGACTACCCAGACATAAAGCCTGCTTAATTTACAGCATACCTCTATTTATAAGTACACGTTTTTCTTTTTATAAATTGGCAAGGAGAATTTTTATTATCGCTTACCAGAAATATAAAATTGTTCTCATTTCTTATCTTAAACCTGATTTTTAGATATTATTATCATTTCTTATCTTAAACCTGATTTTTAATGTCATTTTCGTTAGTCAGTAAAGGAGATGAAAACATCATAGAAAGGGTTTTTATCCTGCTTCAGAGAAATATTTTAGTATTCTGAGAGATGACTTTTATCCCTAAGGAAAATGGCATTGATAGTTTCATAAAGGGAAAATGTTAGTATGAAAGAATCCTATATATCAACTACATGGAAGTTTTTCATACTTTAATGTCTCTAAAACATTTTTAAAAGATCTAAGGCTATTGCAAAGAAAAATATCAAGTATAAAGATATCTGAGACTCTAACATTATTTACCACCTTCTTCTCCTTCCTTTCTCTGTCTCCTTCCCCAAGAGGAGCAAGCCCGCTGGGACCTTTTTTTGTTTTGTTTTCATTAAGTATGTATATAGCCTTGGCCCCCCTTTAAGCACTGTCTAGAGCTTATGGAAATGTGGGCTTCTAATGTGGTTACCACTGTGGGCTGGTAAGGTGTATGGTAATGAGGAAGTAGGTTCCTGCCTTAGATTTTTGACATAGGCTAGATGCCAGAATATTGTCTGAAAGCTTAACACATTCTGCTTCTCCACTACCAGGATTATGTTAATTGAAGTAGTGCTGCTGCAATGCACTGTTTAACATTGTGTCTGTTCATTATACAAACTCATTTTTGATAGGTTTACAATTTGGCTGTCAGCTCCAGCTGCAGGAAGAGACCTGCCAAGAAATACTTCTTAGCTGTTTTAAATAGTACTGTTTTCATATTTTCAATGTTTTGTATGTGTTGGACATATTTTTCCTTTCTATGTAGGGAGAGGAAATGTCAATTTTTGGCTTACAAAGGTACATTAAAATTTAGAATGAATGCAGTCACCCTTTATCATCAGTATATTTATATGACAACATAAAATGCTGATTATGAACACTAGGCAACAATTTGAAGCTGGTATGTTATATTTGATCAGAGTTAGAGTACTATGGTTTTTCTGTTCTTTGGTTTATTGAAAGAACTGACTGCAAATGTTGGCCACATTTGTGACCATAGAAAATAGAATTAGGATTTTTGGTTTGTTCTATAGCATTAAGTCATTGACATAATGCCAAAATTGATTTGAATTTATAGAAATTGAAGACTACATTTCCATCCTTTTTTTTTTTCCATTTCTTCATTTGTTTGCATACTTTGTTCCTTCCTTCACTTTTGTCAATTTCTGTCTCTGTCATCTCTGAGGATAAAAGTTTCACTGAGGTTGGGCTTCTTTATTTTTCCACTTAAGTTATAATGTCTACTTTGGATCTTTAACCATTATTGCTAGTGAATACAAAATGGAATGTAGTATTTTTTAATAAAATTGTCTTATTGATGGGGTGAAAATTATTATTTGGGGCAAGGTATTGCAGGTATAATTATACTAGCTTGGAATGTCTCAGTGATGATTTAACAAATAAAGTAAACATTAACATCTTATTTAGTTTTAATGCCTCCTTCCTTTTGTTGTTTTAGTCCAGCATGTATCTGTAAGCCAAAGTCAGGTCTTTAGAACAAAATTTCTCATATTTAGCACTATTGATTTGTAGGATCTGGTATTTTCTTTGATGGAGGACTCTTCTGTGCATTCAGAATGTTGAGTACCATCCTCCAGACTTGTAACAACCAAGTATGTCTCCAGACATAGCCCAATGTATTTGGTGGGAGAGGTGTTAATCTTCATAGAAAATCACTGTTTTGGAAGAATTAGTAAAAACATATTCAGTCTAGAAAATTACTTGTTTCTAAGGCTTTGCTGTGTTGTTTCAAACACATTTTCCTAATAAAAAACAATGTAAGATGATTTTATAACTAATTTTAATTAAAAACTCCTGGATTTAGTCTAGCAAAGTAAGAGTCTTTTTGATTAGACTGATATCTCTTAATCAATAAATCCACAAGTATAATAAATAATTATAATAATAATGTGCAGATATTTTTTCTAAATGTTTCACAAGATCTATCTTCTGTAATCTTACTAATATCACTGAGATGTCTATGAATAATATCCCCACTGTAGAGCTGAAAATACAGAGTCACAGAGGAATGACTACTTGGCCTAAAGTCACAGATATATATTGTGAGCTCATCTGAATCTAGAGCCCATGTGCACATTGCTTTCTGTGGAAATAAATGTCTTTTTGATTAATTTGAAAGATTAACTGGGATTTAGAAGTCTCTGTTTAAAAATATTTGTTTATTTTTATTTTGACTTTGGCTCTGACCAATGTAATATTGGTAAAGATGGAAAAATAAAGTTGCTATTTAGGTAACTTTATTTGTTCACTTACAAAGAACAGAGAAAAAATGTAAGATTCCTTTTGTGTAACTTTTGTTTGTGTAATAGTTTTAATTTAACAAACTTATCTGTAAAATTAAATTTGTATAAAACAGAAATAGTTTTTCTATTTATATTTAGTACCAAAAAAATAATTGTGTTCCCAAAGCTAAAGTATTCCGTTGAGTTAGAAGATTTTTCCAAGGATTTTCCATATTATGGAGGCAATTATATTATGTAATTGGGACTACAGGTATTTACTACAGACTCATTAAGACTATAGCTTTCTTTGAATTTTAGTTCATCTCAGCTATTTTGTCCTCCCATTCATCTCAGCTATGGAATTTTTCATGTCTGAAAGTCTCTGGGCTGTCCCCTCATAAGTCTGTTAACTAAATTCCCCTTCTCGGGCCTCCCTGGTGGCGCAGCAGATAAATGCTGTGCTGTGGAGCTGTCAGCAGCGGCAACATGAGTTCGAAGCCCAGCCAAGGAGGTTCCCACATGGCGTGGCAGACCTCTCCTGCCTCATCCGCTGCTCCCCTCAGCAGTGTATTTCCTTCGATCTGCCTGTTCTGCTCCCCGCTCTGTCTTGGGTGAACCCTCTCGCCGCCCCATGCCTCTGGCCTGTACCTCAGCTTGTAGGCATAAATAAATAAATCTTTAAAAATAAATAAATTCCCCTTCTCAATTTATATGGGTTCTTTCAAAATATAATAGCTTTGGACTCGAATATGTAATGTTAATTGGTGTCCCACATGTGCATTATCAAATTGATTTAAAACTACATTCTCAAGTATTTAAAACTTGTGAAAGTAAATTAGTATTATTATATTATACTGAAATTGTAAAAATAAATCTGTACTGTTTACAAGTATATTTTATCATCCTTTGGCTCTCAAATTTTTTTTGCATGTTTGAATATATTTAAAAATTATTCTCAAAGCTTTTTATTGAAAAGAACTCATTGACTTAACTTTTAGAGTGAAAAGTGTTAAGACTTTTTCTTCTTACTTTGCTATAACTTTTATTTGTTATTATGAAATCTCATCAGAAGTTAATTGGCCACCAATATAAGCAAGCATATTCAAGGTTAGATTCTGGGCCAATGGGAGAGTTCAATGTCTTATTCAAAGTTAGAGAAACTGGGGCCTCCCTGATGACGGAGGGGTTAAGTCTCAGTTCTGTCACCTCCACAGCCTGAGTTAGATTCTGGCCAGAGAGCTAACTCACATATGGCACAGCAGACCTCTCCTGCCTCACCTGCTGCTTCCCTTAGCAGTGGATTTCAGTAGCTCCACCTGTTCTGCTCCCTTCTCTGTCTCTGGTGAATCCTCTCACCCCCTTCCCAACCCTCTTGCCTACACTCCAGTTCTTCTACAAAAACATAAACAATTTTTAGAAAAGGGTAGAGGGACCTCTCTCTTGGTGGAGGGGTTAAAGTCTCAGCACTATCAAGCTATCCACATGGCAGAGCAGACCTCTCCTGTCTTGCCTGCTGCTCCCCTCAGCAGTGTGTTTTAGTAGATCAGTCTGTTCTGCTTCCTATTCTCTCTCTGGTGAATACTCTCAACCCCTGCACCTCTGGCCTACACCCCAGTTATTGTATGCATAAATAAATAAAAATAAATCTGGAAAAAAATGTTAGGGAAACTATAAAAGTCTATCTAGGACTACATCTGAGATCACTTGACTTCCATATTAAAAATAGAATTTGTCCCTTTCCTTTTTGCTGTAATCATTTTGTTTCCTTACCAGCTAGGAACTGGTTATAAAAGGCTTTAAATTATGTAATGAAAGGTTACAATAAGTCTACTTAAAAGGATCTTAATATTATGATACTCAAATGATTCCAGACCTCAAGAACTCAAATTTAGTAAGATTAAGTTTATTAAACAGTGATTATAGTAACAGAACTATGGACGGTACATTTCTGGTCAATTATATATTTCCTATAGCCAATGGCACATATTCCACTAAAATCATAGCCCCATTTCAACTTCTTATTTGAAACTGAACAAGTCACTTTCCTTCCATAGAAACAGTACTGTTTAGTAGGTTTGATGATAGGCCCAAAAACAATGGAAGAGTAATTAGATGTGCTCTTATGCTCAGAGGTCATAGTTAGGAAGGAAATCTGACATTTAAGGGCATAATTAAAACATGTTGTGATGATGGGCAAACTGGAGGTAAATGGGAGGAGAGGTAATATTTTTCTGAGCTGCTGTTCCCTTACGTGAAAAATGAGGTTGTTCTAACACGCCCCCCTAACAGTTTCACATTAGGGTTATGCTAAATACCAAATTTCAAATGATATATTCACTCAAGAACAACTTTATAAAATATTAAATGGTTATCACCATAACAAATAACCTAAAGGCTGGATATACATTTAAGAATCCCACTTTGAGACCTTCTAAGGAGATAATTGCACATATGTGAAAAGATACGTGTAAAAGAATGCTGTTTATAGTGCTGCTTATAATTAGGAAAAATGAAATACCTTGAGCATCCATCCAGAAGGAAATAGATTGATAAAATATGGTAGATCCATATAATAGAATATTGTGTATCATTGAAATTGATGCTTGTGGTCTGGATGCAGAGTCTTCAACATTTAAGTATAAGAATATCCTCAACATATAATTGACTTAAAAATGCAACTTACAACAGAGCCTATATATTCTGATCCTGCTTTAGTAAAAGTGTGTGTCTGTATCTGTCTATCTGAAGATCTAAAAGTAGAATGTTCACAAAGTATGACAGTAGTTAACTTTTGTAAGATTTTCCTTTTATTCATGATGCATTTCTTGTTTGTATTTACTCAATTAGAAAATTTAGGTAACTGTAAAATATGAGACAATTTTAATGTGTTTAAAAAATATTTGTAGAAATGCCACATTGGATAACAAACTAGATTTTGTCTATAGAAATTGTGTGCATTCAAAAAAACTCTTTTGAGCAATTACCGTGTGCAGGCATTGTTCTAGGTCTGAGACACAGAATAATGGACAATGCAGATACAAGTTCCTGGATGATTTTATAATACAACATAAGAATCAAAATTTTTAAAATAAAACTACTGAAGAGGGGCCTCCCCGGTGGCGCAGCGGTTAAGCGCTGCACTGTGGAGCTGTTGGCAGCAGCGATGCGAGTTCAAAGCCCGGCCGGGGAGAATCCCATATGGTGCGGCAGAACTCTCCTGCCTCACCCACTGCTCCCCTCAGCAGTGTATTTCTGATCTGCCTGTTCTGCACCCCGCTCTGTCTCTGGTGAACCCTCTCGCC
>PVIJ01019956.1:0-22135 GCA_004024925.1 Scalopus aquaticus | reverse complement strand
TCCCACTTCCCCTCCCCTTCGGGTACCCTTGCCCAGCTCCCCTTTCACCTTTGTATAAATAGCCCTGCAGCCTGCCAGAGAGCAGGACGGGGGCTTTCAGACATGAATCTGCCACTCTCCTCATTTGTCAACAAATTAAACCACTTTCCTTTTCCTCAAACTCTGTTTACTTTTATTGGCTGAGGGAAACTGAGGCCGGTGTTCATTGGGTATCAACTGTGGGTCCTCACCAGTGTACTTAAAAGGGACTTATAATGAGACTCAATTGTAGACACACACAAAAGGGTAATAAAGGGTTTATTTACAAAAAGGGGAAATGAAGACAAGAATAACTCAAGGAGAAAGAGAGAGAGAAATTGGTGACTGCGTCCTACCAGTTCCACTGAGCTTGGATCCCATTAGCACCCTGAAAGCCTGTGAAAAAACCAAGTACCCCAAGGCCCACATGTCTGGTTATATACCAGACCTGGCTGCTTAATTCCACCCTCAGTTCCCAGCAATCCTCCCTTTGGTGGCGATGGCATTATGGGATTTGTAGTCCTTGGTGTCTTGGATCTCTTTGGTCTGGGGTGGAGGTGGGGTCTATAAAACCTGAGTTTGTGGAATTCGTTCAGGACGTCCTTTCCCCCAATATTGGTACTAAAATGCTACAGGGACAGTGTCCAATAGACTACAGGTGTGTGGGTTCTTCACCCACATGCACAATTGCTAGACCACTCAGGTTCAGGGAACAACAATAATGGTGTTTATTTAACAAACAGGAGAAACAAACAATCCTTGTCACCTGGCAGGGTGAGGGGCACCCCAGAAGCCTCAAAACTGCTTGCTCTAAATAGGTTCTGCCACCCGCCACTTCAAGACAAAACATACTCTAGCAAGACCTTTAATGGAAAGGAACTTTAATACAATTAGTGTGCAATACAGAAAAGAGAAGGGAAAGAATAGAGTATATATATAGTTCCCAAATCAACCACCCAAAGTTACCCAGCCCCTCATGGGTAAATTCCCATGGGGTTGCCCGGTAGCATGCTGCTAAAGCCCAAGATTGCCACGGGTCTAAGGCGCCTTCTGGTGGGGACCCTTAGGAAAGGGGTAGAAGGAGCCAGGCAAGTCTAGGGTGAAAGAAGCAAAATCACAATCCAGACAAAAGCTGCCACTGTGAACCTCTCCGCAGGCCTCTCACCCACGTCTATTTCACGTGTCTCCTTCCTTCTCCCACAATCCCCGGCATCCGTTCAAGGCCAAGAAGCCAGCGCAGCTTCCTCACACGTCTCTGCTCCACGTGCCCCCTCCAGGCCTCCTTCCTGCTCCCCACCTTTCTTCCTTTCTTCTCCAGTCTCCACTCCAGCTTCTCGATCTCTGCTCAGCTCCACCCTTTTTTCAGGTGGGACAGGGAACCTGGAATCTCCCCTTTCCCTGGGGACCACCCTGTTGCATTACTAGGGCCACAGTGGGTGGCTATCTCATCCTAGAATCCACAGTGTTCAGAGGCCCCAAACAAAGGCAGCTCCCCCAAGATGAAATTGTCACCTGGAGGTGTGGCAGTTGGCAAGCGGATGGCCGGAATCCAAATCACGGTGCTAGCCCAGCCGGAGGTGCTCAGAGACACCGGTGAAAAGATGCAGCAAGCAGCAGCCCACAGCAACAGTCCAAAGGTCAGGGTGAAGGCACAGGCCGCTGCTGGGACACAGCAGTGGAGACAGCGGCAGACGACCCAAGAAATAGCTCTTCATGAGCCATGTCACCAGCAGCAGCTCAGTGGGATACCAGGCCCAGGGCCTTGGCTCTCTCTCCAGATGGCAACAGCAGCAAGCCTGAAGGCAGACTCAGTGCCTGGTGACCTCTTCAGAGGTAGGAGGTCAGCTGCTGGGAGCTTCTTTCTTCAGAGGCCAAGAACAGTGTCTGCAGTCTGGGCCTCTCCATGCCTTCAAGTCTGGACCGTTGGGGTGGGGGTGGGGAGAGTGCGGGCTGTGAGGCTACTCTTGAGCTTCCTTATCTTTTCAGTCTCCCAGCGCCCCCATAGATACTTCCTGTATCGACTGTTCACTTTGGTCCTTTTGTAAGGTGTTGATCCTCAGGAAAGGGGAGTGTCCCAGGTTCCCTGCCCCTCCCAAGGGAGGGTGGAGCTGAGCAGGGGAGATAAGAAGTTGGAGAAGGAGAGATAAAGGAAGAAGGAAGGAAGCAGGATGGAGAGCCAGAGAGGCCCAAGGAGCAGAGAGACATGTAAAGAAGCTGCACTGGCCTGGACTGATTGAGACAGATGTGGGTGAGAGACCCGTGCGGAGGTGACAATGGCAACGTTGATCTTGGTTTTGATTTTGCTCTTTAACTCCCAGAATTGTCTGGCTGTTTCTGACCCTTTTCCATGGGTCCCTGCCAAAAGGTGTTTTGGACTTGTGGCAGGCTTTCGGGCCTTGCTTTGGACCAATCCCATTTGGGTGGACTTTTGCTCACGAGGTGATGGGTAACTTTGGGTGCTTAGTTTAGGAACTATAGTCATTGTCTTTTCTGTATTATTACACTAATTGTATTAAAGTTTCTTTTTCCCTTAAGGTCTTATATGTTTTGTCCTGATGTGGCGGATGGCAGAACCTATTTCGAGTGGGCAGGTTTGGGGGTTCTGGGGGGTGCCCCTCTCCCTGCCCTATAACACTTTCAACCTACCCAGAGGCTCCCAGATACCCCCAGGGCAGGAACATAGTATGTATCAGCCTTTGGCTAGAATAAATTGCAACATTTTCCAAAGAAAATGCTAGTCTTGCCCTGTAGTACAACTATAGGGCCCCCTGTAGCAAGACCAACCCCTGCTGCTTTGTTGATTGAATAGTTGGATTTAAAAGGGAGATATTCTGAAATGTTTCACATAGTTCTTTACTAGATTCTGTATAGATTCTGAATAGTTACATGAAAACAGTTTCAGGCAGTGTTATTTCAGTAATGAAACTTGTGCCCATTCTGTAATTCTTGCCCTGAACTGTTTGATAGTCAACTGCAAGATGATTCTTAATAGTTACATGAAAACAGCTTTCAGACCTCTCCTGCCTCGCCCCGCTGCTCCCCTCAGCAGTGTGTTTCTGATCTGCCTGTTCTGCTCCCCGCTCTGTCTCTGAGCCCTCTCGCCGCCCCACGCCTCTGGCCTGTACCCCAGCTTGTATAAATAAATAAATCTTTAAAAAAAAAAAAAAACAGCTTTCAACGCAGTGTTATTTCAGTGAATGGAACTTGTACCCATTCTATTACACGTGAATTGAAGTCTTTCATATAGTTACCTACAAAAACATGGCCTCCTGCCCTGCCTGACGCCCAGGAGCGGGGGTGGGGGTAGTGGGATGCCTCATTCGGCGACTGACACGGAGACAGTCAATCTGGAGATGGCCCTGGGTTGAAGTCGGTTTTGGAGAGGTGTTGGGTTCAAAGAGCAGGGTCTTTGGGTTAATTTTGGGAAAGTTTCACCAGAGCCCCCCTTTCGGCAGCACCAGCTAGTTTCACCACAAGACAGAGGCGTTGGTTATATCAAAAGGGGCAGGTTTATTATAAAAAAGGGAGAGAAGAATAAAGGACACTTGTGTAGCCACAAGCAGGCAGAAAGAGCTGCCCCAAAAGGGACAGTTTTGCTAAAAGAGAGGTCTGCATGGTGGCAGGTGGGCAGTCTTGGGAGGAGAGCTGCTTCTGCTGCTTTGCAAAGGAACAAGGTTGGCAAGAGGCACCTACATAGTCACAGGTGGGCAGAAGGGCTGCTGCCCCGGCTGGTGCAGAGATCGCACTGATAGAGTCTTCTCTTTGGGAGAGGCTCATTCCTTTGTGGCGTTGTTAACTTGTCAACCTAATTACTTCTATGGTGTGACTAAGTTGATTTGGAAGGACCAGTGATTCTCCACAAAGACTCTCCCTGTCCACACCCCACCTCTGGTCTGCGCCTGGTGATACTCTCTGCAGCAGTCTGACACTGCTGCAGCAGTTGGCGCCTACGGAGTTTTCATTTCTATAGCTGGTTTAATGACCATCACAGTGGTTGATGAACGAGAATGTTCATCACTTCTATTCCTACCTCCAGCTTTTGGCCTTGTGTGCGTCAGGTTTCTCATCTTGTGGTGCTTCCTTTGGAAAGGATTTAGATCATGGATTTAGATTCCAGACAGACCAGACACCTGCCTTTCTCCTCTCTCTCCTACTCCAAGAGCAGAGAAACTAACACTTGTTCCCCTTGCCCACAGGGCAGGAATGTGCCAAGTACAGGCGATCACATCACTCATTTCCTTCTGGAGCCCATGCACCTCACATTTCCAAGAAATCTTGAACTGCTGAGTAAGAGGAGTGGAATTGATATAGGGCAAAAGGGCTTCAAAATTGGCCAAGGGCAGTGCCCCAATTGCTCACTGGTCACTATCTTAATTCTGCCCCGTGCGCACAATTGCAAGACTACTCAGGCTTAGGGAAAAATAACAATGGGATTTATTTAACAAACAGGGAAAAACAAAGAGTTACTGAAGCCAGAATGTTACAGGGCAGGGAGAGGGGCACCCCAGAGCCCCCAAACCTGCATACTCGAAATAGGTTCTGCCATCTGCTGCATCAAAGCAAAACATAAGACCTTTAAGTGGAAAAGAAACTTTAATACAATTAGTGTAATAATGCAGAAAAGACAAGACGTATAGTTTCTAAACTAAGTACCCAAAGTTACCCATCACCTCCGGAACAAAAGTCCACCCAAATGGGATTGGCCCAAAGCAAGGCCTGAAAGCCTGCCATGAGTCTAAAACACCTTTTGGCAGGGACCCACAGAAAAGGGTCAGAAACAGTCAGACAAGTCTGTGAGGAAAAGAGCAAAATCAAAATCAAAATCAAGATCAATGTTGCCACTGTTAACTCCCGACAGGTCTCTCACCCACATCTGTCAACCAGTCCAGGCCAGTACAGCTTCTTCACATGTCTCTCTGCCCCTTGTGCGTTTTCTGGCTCTCCATCCTGCTTCCTTCCTTCTTTCTTTTCCTCTGTGTTTTTCCTTCTGTCTTTTCCAGCTTCTTATCTCCCCTGTTCAGCTACACCCTCCCTTGGGTGGGACAGGGAACCTGGAACACACCCTTCTTCCTGAGGACCACCCTCTTACAAGAATATGGCCGTTTACCTTACTTAGGCAATGTCCAGTCCTTTTAAGTCCCAAAGAAGTAACAATGAAGGTGGCATCTTCCCATCACTGCTGACATGGAGCTCCTCTTCCAAACAATAGGCCATGTGTCGAACATGGCATCTTCCTGCCTCTGCAGACAAACAGCAATCAGACTGTAGGCTAGGTTCCAACTCACGAGGTCGACACAAAACACAACTGGCGATGCTCCCAGAGTTGCCATGGTGCCCCAGCACAGCACCAGGACAACAATACTGAAAACAGCAACTACAGAGGCCAGATGGCTCAACAGACTGCACTCATGCATTTTAGGAAGGTGCCCGCTTCAGGCCTCTGCCTTCTTCCTTCAGCTGCAGTAACAACAAAGCTGGGAGCAATTTCTGTTACTCAGCTACTTGCAAAGCCTCCAAAGTCGTTGGTCCCAAAGTCACTAAAGATGCCAAAATGCTCAATCCAAAACCTCTGCATCCTTGTGGTGGCTGCTTCTTTTCCTACATCATGGCGACTCCTTTTTCTTTTCCTACATCATAGCGGCTGATTCCTCTATCTTACATCACGGTGAATCTCCTTTTCCTTCAGTCCCTTTTATTTCTCATCAGAATCTCCATCCCAAACTGCAAAATCTTTTAGTATTTTTCCCTGGGGCTATTCTCATCAGCAACCCCCGCCAGGGGGCACCACCTTCACCGGACTTTGGACTCAGCCTGGTTATAGAATCTCGGGCTGGTGGTATTACCGGGCCTCGCAGTGCAGGCTGTGGGGCAAAACCAGCATTTTACTCATTACTGGAAGAGGGTGGTCCTCAGGAAAGGGGAGGGTCCCAGGACCCCACCCCCACCTCAAGCCAGAGAGATCCAAGACACCTAGGACTACAAATCCAGAATGCCATCATCACCGAAGGAAGGATGCTGAGGACTGAGGGAGGAGTTACAGGAGGGGCTTTTTGGGACTTAAAAACCAGACCTGGGATGCTGGACGGGGGCAATTGCTCATATGGTGGATTTACCAGAGTCTTTCTTAAGAGGGCGATAGATTCCAGCTCAGTGGAACCGGTAGGACGTTTTCACCAATTTATTTTTTTATTTTTTCCTTTCCCTTTTTGTAAATAAATCTTTTTATTAATTTTATTGTGTGTGCCTGCATTTGAGTTTTTAAGTCTCTTTTAAGCGCACAGGTGAGCACCCAGATAGGCACCCCACGGGGTTACCCTGTAATATTACCACTTAAGCAGCAGAACCACCAAAAAATCAGGGTGGGTTTATCCACCTGTGCCAAAAGTTGCTGCCTGTGGGCAGCCCCTCCCTTGGGCACCAGCCAGATCAAGTGGTTCAATAAAAAATTAGCTTCTGGTGCTGACCTCCAAAGAGAGACACCGAAAATTTTGCAGGTAACTGGGCGGCTGAATCTCCCTCTGGCCTTGTTGCTGTGGTTGCCTGGAGAGAGCACCGAGGCTTGGCCTGGTGTGGCAGAGAGCTGTTTGCTGTTGGCGGGTCTAGGGCTCACAGCTGTTTATGGGATCAGCTAGAGCTGCCTTGCTGCTGCTGCCGCCACCGCTGCTGTCTGAGCCGGGGTCTGGTGCTGTCCATCCCGACCTCAGACTGTGCCGTGGCCTCCCTCAGTGGCCCTGCCTGTGAATGCCTCTGGCTGCCACGTGCTCCAGGCCCTCGTGGGCAGGATGGCACCATTTTGGATGAGCGACCTTTTGTCCAGGACTCCTGAACTACTGTAGACACTAGGGTGAGGTAGCCGGCCACTTGTGGCTTTAGCATTTCTTTGTTTCCCCTGTTTGTAAATAAACCCCATTATTGTTGTTCCCTGAGCCTGAGTGGTCTTGCAACTGCGCGCAAGTGAAGAACTCACAGACAGAGTGACCTATCCTATATTGAGCACTGTCCTTGGAAGGCAGTACCCCTATAGCCCTGCATCAGTATAGGCATCAGAACCCCTGACCCTCTCCCACCCACCCCCACATTTAAAACTAAGATTCCCAGGAACCCCACTAGAGCCTCATACTACAGTGAAGGCAGGTATATTCAAAACTCTCCTAGTGGGCCAGATGCCCACCCCTGGGTAAAACTCTGCTTGGGTTTCTACCCCTACCCAATCACACAGCTGAGAAACCAAGATCTAGGAGGGCACAAGGAACCCCCACACAGTGACTCAGCAGATTAGCAGCAGGGTTAGAGCTCAGAAACAAGGGTGGGACCCCTGATCTCTCAGCCTCACTAGGATTTCCTGAAAGCAGCTTTCTCTGCTTTAACATCATGTCCTTCGAGAAGGTCCATTTTTCAGGCTGAGTATTTGAAAGAAATGAACAGCAATAACAAACTGCCACCCTGGAATCATGAAAACTATTAGACCGTGGGGCAGGACAACCTGTTCCAATAATGTCACCTCTTTCAATCCTCACAACGAGGCCAAGAGGCAACATTATGTTTGTGCCTACCTCACAGATTAGAAAACAGACACCTTAAGAGGACACCTAATTTGGGCTCAGACCAAACACAGAGCGAAGGCCGCACATCGCTCTTGCCTGGGTTTCCCTAACAGCCAGGCCTGCCTGTCAGCTGGCTTTAGCCTTATATAGAGAATGATGCATCAGATCAACCCTGTAAATTAGGAATTGCTATTATTTCTATTTATCTAATGATCCACTGACATTGGCATGACTTTGGGGCCTTTTATGTAGCCAGATGTTGTCATTTACCCTGCTCAACTGTTTTTGACCCATTTTAGGGATCAGAAAGTTGAGGCTGGAAATGCTAGCTGCTTTCTTAAGGTCTCACAGCAGATACTTAAATATCACTGCAACTTACACTCTTATGTGCTCCATGTTAAGATTATAAGCTTTCTGGGTTTTCCCATTCAGGTCTTTAATAGGCTATTGTTTACTGCTACCAACTGCTTGGAGACCTGGGCCTTCCCAGGTCACACTTTTTCTTTTTAAGACTTATTTATTTATGCATAAAAGCTGGGGTGTAGGCCAGAGATGTGGGTGGTGACAGGATTCGTCAGAGACAGAGTGGGGAGCAGAACAGGCAGATTGACTGAAATACACTGCTGAGGGGAGCAGCGGGTGAGGCAGGAGAGGTCTGCTGTGCCATGTGGGAATCTCCCTGGCCGGGGATCGAACTCGTGCTGCAGTGGCTCTGGATAGCTTCATAGTGCTGCACTTAACCCGTTGCACCACCAGGGAGCCCCCCCAAGTCACACCTTTAACAGGAAGGCTTTGCCGCTGCAAATGTCCCATCTTGCCACGCAGGGCCTCTACTGTAAAATCACGAGGAGTCTGGTGTGGTGTGGCTCCAGAGCACAGGCTCCAGAATCCACGGGTACAGGTTCCTCTGCCTCCCATAGGGAGTCACAGGAGCTTCAGCCAGTTCCCCACCCCCCACCCTGCCCCCGCCCCAGGGCCTTGGTTTTCTCTTGCTGAAATGAAGACCACCTGGTTCTGGCCACCTGGTGTTGACACTGCACAGGTGGGGGCAGCACAAGGCCATGGTAAGTGGCAGTGAGAACTGTAAATTGTCACTCTCTGTTGGAGACCTGGACCCTCTCCTACAGCCCACCACATAATGGGTGTCAGCATTCAACCCCATCACACCCCAAATTTTCTTTTTTCAGGGTCAATTTCCCCAGTTTCTTCACTGGGTTGTGCTTGATGCCAGGAGAGCGTAGACCCAAAGATGCCTTGTGCACACTCGGTTATAGCAGGTCTTGCTGGTTTCGTCGGTACTACAGAGGTGGGCACTTTCTCATTCATTCGAAACATTTGGTGAGGGCCTACCATGTGCCAGCAAGGAGCAAAACAGTTAATGTGTTTGTTCATTGATTCCCAACTTGTTGAAAGAAAGGACAGACTTCAGTGATTAAAAAGCAAAAGTCAAACAAAGAGGAAATGAGGATCAGAAACGGATGGACAGGAGTGAACCTGGCGTGTCCTTGGTCAGTGATGGCAGATGCTGCTGCCAGCCACTACCCCCATTTTGTGGCACCTGGACACAACCTCATAATCCCTCTCAACACCTGTCCTGGTGATTCCACTCCACCTGGGTGTTGTGTTCCTCTGGTCACAGCCCTTTGAGGGGAATATTAACCAGCTTACAAGTGTGTACTGGGACCAAAGAACATTGAAGAAACTGGGGAAATTGACCCTGAAAAAAGAAAACTTGGGTGTGATGGGGTTGAATGCTGACAGCCAATATGTGGTGGGCTGTAGGAGAGGGTCCAGGTCTCCAACAGAGAGTGACAATTTACAGGAAGGGAGATGTGGGGTTTCACCCAAAGGACAGGACTGGAGTTGCCTGGGATCAAAATAAACTTCCATGGAGAAGGAAGCCCTAGAGCAGCTGTGGGGCCGCCCTTGAGGCATTAGTTCATGGGCTGTCACTTGGGGCTCCCATCTCCCCCCACTTCAAGCTGCCCCCAGCCTTGTCAGCCAGCACCCTGATTTCTCCATCTGAGGCTGTCGTCCTGCAGCCCAATGCCTACTCTGCTACTTTCAATCTGCTCTCCTGAAACCCCACCTCACCTCGTGCTCACAGCTTTAGAACTATCCTTGCTCTGCCTTTCCACTGGGCCCCCAACAAGGTCTGTAGGCTTGGAGCAAGTCAACAGATGAGCCAGTGGCAGGAAAGTGCCCCGCGGGTCCCCGGCCTCTCCGAGGCACGCTCAGTTGCCCAGGAAGCTCTGCAGACAGCTTCTGGAAGGCGTGGCACCCAAGGTGGCCCCGTTTGGAGTTACCTCATCTTGGTGCATGGCCAGTACCGGGACCAGAAACCTTGGCACCACCCCAGCTCATTTCCCTCACAGTCCATATCCAGTTTGTCAACAAATCAGGTCCCCCTGAAAAATGCACCCACAATTTCACCACTTCTTTCATGGAAACCTTTTCTCTCCTCTCATTTCTCTTCATTGCTGTCAATTTCTTTCCTCTCCATCTCATTGTGCCGTTTTGTTTTCTCCACAGTACTTTTCACTTTCTGGAATTACCTTGTTTATTTTTTCCCTTGTGTTTATTTTCTGCTTCTCCCCCTTCTGAAATGTAAGTTCCATGAAGACAGGGGCGCTGTTTTGTCTGTGTTTGGACAATGGAATAAATGAAGCGAGAACATTCTTTCTTTAAAATGGCAGAAATGCAACGCTCAGCACCAGAAAATTGAGCCCTGAAGTTCTCTCCTGCCTTCTGGTGGATTCTATGCCTATTTCTCAGCTGGTTTTCTGTTGGGTCCCTGTCGTAGTCCTCACACACCTGAGTGTGACTTACCCCACTTCCCTTTCAGATCTTATTGTTAATCTTTCAAAATGTTTTTGGCACATTTCACTGCAAGGCTCTGTCGACAAGGCTCCAAAATGTATCTACATATCTTCTGTTGTGGTTACTTTGAAGTTTGTTGAATTGTTTTGTTTTGACAGGACTGTCACATCTCAAAACTTGTTGCTGACTAAAAGCATATGCGGGACCCTTTTGCCTTCTCTTTAAAGAACAACCCCATCACCATCTTGCAACTAAACACATGACCACAAGAGGGCACCATGAGGCCGTGCGTCTGCTAGCAGGAAAATTTAAAAACTCAGTGGGGACTTGAATCATACAGGGACCCCATTCTTAATCTTGCTTCACTCCAAGATCTGCATCTCTCCGTGGTAGCACATCCATTGTGGAGCAGGCTTGTAGAACTAAATACTGATAAAATAATAGCAAAAAATAGCAGCAATAAAATACCAGCTTCAGCAGGTGCTGGAGTCTTTTGTAGCTACCTATGACCCTCTTGCCCCATGCCATGGCTCAGGTGCACTTGGGTCACATCCTTTCCTGGTCCTGTTCCTGTCACTGCCACCTTCCACATGTGCCTCACTGTTGGGGGGGGAAAGGACGTCTGCAACAAACTCCACAGATAGGTTTATGGACCCCACCTCGATCAAAGAGATCCAAGACACTAAGGGCTACTAATCCCTTAATGCCATCATCATCTGCGAGAGGATTACTGGGAACTGAGGGGTGGAGCTGAGCAGGAGATAAAAAGCTGGAGAAGAAGAAACACAGGACAGAACATACAGAAGACAGGAGGAGAAGGAAGCAGGATGAAGAGCCAGAAGAGGCACAAGGAGCAGAGAAACTTGTGAAGAAGCTGCACTGGCCTGGACTGATTGAAGCCGATGTGGGTGAGAGACCTGTGGGAGGTTGACTATGTCAACATTGATATTGGTTTTGATTTTGCTCTTTAACTCCTAGAATTGTCTATTTCTGACCTTTTTGTATGGGTCCCTGCCAAAAGGTGTTTTGGTTCCTCCCAGAATTGTCTGGCTGTTTCTGACCCTTTTCCATGGGTTCCTACCAAAAGGTGTTTTAGACTTGTGGCAGGCTTTTGGGCATTGTTTTGGAGCAATCCCATTTGGGTAAACTTTTACCCAAGGGATTGGATCACTTTGGGGACTTGATTTGGAAACTGTGTTGTCCCTTTTGTCTTGTACCTTGACTGGATTAAAGTTTGTTTCCACTTAAGGTCCTATATGTTTTGTATTGATGCGGTGGCTGGCAGAACCTATTTAGAACAGGGCAGGTCTGGGGGTTCTGGGGTGCCCCTCTCCCTGCCCTGTAACGTCACCTCCCTGGCTTCTGCCAGAACAGCTCCTGGTGGACTCATGTGGAAATGGGGCCCCAGATCACTTACAGTCACCAGCTGCAAAAAGATGAATCTAGAAGTTGGTCCCTATGGGGATGATAGTGAAACAGGGGCGGAAGGGGCACAGGATGTCCAGTCCCTTCTGGGTTGCCAACTGAAAGCGGGGCAGATAGGGCACAACTGCCCAGGCTCTGAGGCAAGAGCCACCAAAAAGCCCCAAAAGGCAAACAACAAAGGAAAGTGCCTGAAGAGAGGACAGGTCTGTGGGTCTCACCCGTGTGCGCAATTGCAAGAGACCTCAGGCTATAGGAACAACAGCAGCAAACATGGGGTTCGTTTTACAAATGGGGAAACAGAGAGCTCACTGCATCCTCAGGTGGCGGCCACCTCACCCAGAACGCATCGGGGACGGCAGCTCTTGGTGAGGTGTTGGGTTAGACCAACAAACAGCTCTTTGAGACACGAGGCCCAGGGCCTCTGGGGCTCCTTTCAGGCTGCGTCAGAGACAGGACCGGAAGCCCAGTCTCTGCAGAGTCCTTCGGCTTCTCTCCCTGCTCAGAGAGAGGCTGCTGGACGCTTCTTTCTTTCTTCCTCGGAGGCCAGGAACGGACTTCTTTCTTCTCTCTTCGGAGTCTGGAACCGTCGTCTTTCTTCTCCTGCGGGCTGGTGTCGTCGTCATCGTCATCTCCTGTTCTTTTCTTCAGGGGCCTCCTCTCTCTGGGGCTGGTGTCCTCTCTTTTTTTTTTCTCTTCTTCCCCCCCACCTTCTTTTGCCCCCTCCTCGGGTCCCTCCAATCCTGGCTTATACCCTCTCCCAGAGTACCATCCATTAGTCTGCTTGGACCATTTTTCAATCCTGGAGCTGACTGGATTTACCCATCAGCTCCTACCACCTGATTGGTCCATTCAAAACGGCAGTTACTGGGCAGGAGCAACTGCCACAACTGCTCTTGGAGCAGCGAGGTAAATGGCACCACTGCTCTTGCCAGCTCCCACTGCTAAGGTAGCTTGGTTCTGGTAACAACAGGAAAGGTTTACACATTCCATTCTGCCCAGAAGGCAGAGGAGGTTTCTGCAAAATTTTCCACAAAATATTTACCAGCTTCATTGCAGGGTTGGCGGGACTTTGTGAGACGTCTGCAGAGCTAACCTTAGGTGAGAATCATGAAAAGTGAGTGGCATGTGACCATACAGACCATTTCTGAAGCCAGAACCTTATGTTCCTGAAGAAATGGAATGGTTTGATGAATATGGAAGACGAGAGGAAAGATGGGACTAGAAAAATATTTTAAACATGCAAAGTAAATGTTTTAAGTTACCCTTATATAGTGTTGAGGCAAAAAAAGGAAACTGAGGCTTTGGCATTAAAAAAACAGATTCACTAACTAGCGGTGTATCATTAGAGAAAGCAGTGTACTTCCCTGAGCCACCTTCCCCCATCCTCCTCTACAATAGGGCAATAACAGTACCTGCTTCTAGGAAAAGTAAATCTCAATCACCTGATGGATAACAGATGCTGACATGGTTATGCTAATGTCTACTTACTTCTCATTCCCAGGCTGGTCTGACTTGAGAAATGTCAGTTCCAGGTGTCTGTCAATTTAAAAAGGAATATCTCTATGTTCTACAGATTATGGTTTGGGTCCCCTTTGAAATTTCTCAAGAGACACCAGGATTTCAATAGTTTTAAGTCACATAAAGTTGTGAAAATTGATAATAACCGTTAGCTTCAGACATTCATACTAAAGCAGCTTGAGATGTATTTAAGGATCTACTTTTAGATTTAGATTTTAGATTGGTTAACATCGATATCAGGTCAATGACTGAAATAAAAGCATCTAAAAGTTACTTTATAAAGCATTTGAATGACAAAGGTTTCACAGAACACCCAGCACCTGCTTAATGCAATGCTTGGAGTGGGGAAGGGAAGAGGAGGAGAGAAAGGGGCTCCAAAAAATTTCTCCCCAATTCCCCTCCCACCACTCAGGATTTCAAACAGCCGCAAAAACACATAGCTCAAGAATTCACTGGAAAGATCACAACAGTAAAATTTCATTTCAAGTTTCTATCATGAGATGTTGTGGCCAAGACTTGGAAGATGCTACCTGGCAAACCCAGCATTTACCTGCCCAGATGTGGTCCCCAGACTTTTGGATTTTATTTTATTTTATTTAAGATGTATTTATTTATGCATATAAGAACTAGGGTGTAGGCCAGAGGTGTGAGGTGGTGAGAGGATTCACCAGAGACAAAGTGGGGAGCAGAATAGGCAGATCTACTGAAGTACACTGCTGGAGGTGAGCAGTGGGCGAGGCAGGAGAGGTCGGCTGTGCCATGTGGGAAGCTCCCTGGCCAAGGACTGCACTCATGCTGCAGTGACCACAGATAGCTTCATTGTGCTGCGACTTAACTCCTTGTACCACCAGGGAGGCCCAACTTCTGGATTTTATTAATGAGCACATTTCTGATGTCTGCTGGGTCAGCTTCACATGGTGGTTTTCATTCATCCTCCTTCTGGTTTCCTCACAGGAGGAAGCAGCTGTGGCCTTTAAGACTTTTGTTGCATGTAGGAAGAGGAGGTCAGGGAGAGAAGCAAAGGGGGAAGAGGCAAGAAACCGCCATACCGTCTCCCATTGAGGGTCACTACTGGCGGGCCCCTGCCTCCATCTCCTTGGCTACTGCGGTGTGACACAACTCTCTTAGGATCTGGGGGCCCAGCGAGCCTCCTTTCCAGTCTTCACAGTGAAGGCAGGCAAGGGGGAAGGGAATGAAGACAGATTTGGGGTATCGATAGTGTGATAAGGGGCCCAACTAAGGGTTTTCAGTGTTTTATTTTACAAGTAGACACTAGCACACCACCAGCAACTCTTATGTACTGTCTCCATCCATTTCCTAAAAGGATATTTAACACTAAAGAAGTAGGAAAGAAGACCTCAGAATAATGATCCATTTTATACATTGTACCAATATAGTTATATTAAAAATTCTCCACATTTCTTCAAAACCCAGTGAAACCGTCACCACGGGCACCCATCCTGGGTCCTGGGAGAGGGGTGGCTGCTTGACATGCTTGCAGTGAGACACAGCCAGGAAAGAACCTTTGGAGACTAAACACAGAAAAATAGCATTTTTCAATTTTGTTCAGACATATGACAAATACACAAATTCTAGTGGACTCAAGTCTTGTTACCAATTTTTATGAGCTGTGCATTATTAAACCAAACTAACACAGCTGTTTCTGTTGCAGGTGTTGATTACTGGTATATTAATAGAAACCAGTTTGGGATCTGAGAGTCTAAATCCTGAATGAGAAGTAGGAGTTGAAGGAGGGAGGAGGTGGGGTCTCTTCAGGAAGGATGAGCTACCTAGTCACAAAGAGCAGCGCAGATCCACACGTCCCTCCAGAGATCAAAGACTCAGCTGGTCCCCAGCACAGAAACCCCGAACTCCAGCGAGTGGCCCACGCTACCTTCATGGGCCACAGCAGATGACCAAGCACACAGCACCGTGAACTGGGCCTGAGGTGACATTTAGGGGCTGTGACTAGGTCATGTGACCAGGCAGCTTGCCGCCCCCTCCTTTCCCCAGAGATTCCATACCAGTCACGAGAAATAACCCCATTTAAAGAAAGAAAGCAAATTTCACCTGGCAGAGAAAGTTAACATTCAATCTTTTGTCAGTGGTATTATAGGTTATTTCTCCATCAGATGAATTCTAGGTGTTTCAGTTTTTGGCAGTAGCTCTTCAAGGCTGTTTTTCTGCTAATTTCCTTTCAACCTCAATTTGGATTTGAATTGTCTTAAATGTAGGACCAGGCTAGCCAGGAATGATTACAAACTCTGGGGGTATAAGTGTCAAAACAGCAGCCACTGAGAGGTTGGCAGACTTTCTGTGGAAAGGGTCAAATAGTAAATGTTTTAGACTATGCGTGCTTTGAAGTTTTTGCTGCAAGGATTCAACTCCACCCTCTATTCAGCTCTCCCCTCTTAGCAGAAAAGCCACAGACAGCACAGAAAGGAATGGGCAGATTGGTGCACTGATAAAACAGACACTGAATTTTGAAATTCAAATAATTTTTCATGTTTCACAAGATATTACTTTTCTTTCGATTCTTTTCAACCATTAAATATGTAACACCTGCTTATACCTTGTGGGTCCTATAAAAGCAGGCAGGGGGCCTGTAGTCTACCCATCCCCAAGTAGACGATAAATAATTCACTCAGGAGCACACCTAACAAGAAATATGTAAAACCTTCATGAGGAAATTTACAATTTTTTGAAGTCACAAAAGTAAACTTGAACAGATGGCTAAACCATGTTCTTGGTTAGACATGTCCAGTATCATAAGGATGCTGATTTTTTTCCAGTTAATTTTAATACATATTGTGATCAATATCAAAGTACTAAGAGGTCATTTTTTTTTTCAATCACACAAGCTGATTCTAAAGTTCATTTGATCTAGCCAGTAGTACAGTACTACATGCTTGAAAATTACTAATAGAGAGCCTCCCTGGTGGCAAAGGGGTTAAATCTCAGCACTATGAAGGTATGGCCAGCCACCGCAGCAGGAGTTCAATCACCAGCCAGGGAGCTTCTCACATGGCTCAGCAGACCTCAGCTCCCCTCAGCAGTGTATTTCAGTAGACCGGCCAGTTCTGCTCCCCACTCTGTCTCTGGTGAGTCCTCTCATACACACCCCCTGCCCCCCACTGCTGAGGGGAGCAGCAGGTGAGGCAGGAGAGGTCTGCTGTGCCATGTGGGAAGCTCCCTGGCTGGGGATTGAACTTGTGCTGCAGCGGCTGCAGCTAGCTTCATAGTGCTGAGACTTAACCTTTTGCCCCACCAGGGAGACCCCTTCTGGGGAGCTATACAGCTGACACTGCTGTGTACAAATCAAACAGCATATTCATTTATAAGGGTATTCACTGAAGCCTTATTGCAGTTTCAAAATCTTGAAAACTGGTGCGCGTGGCCCTGTGAAATACGGTAAGCAGAATGAGGGTGAAGGCTACTTTGGGTGTAGGGGGAGTGCCGGGTTTTATTAACTGAAAAGAGCAAGGAGCACAACAGTGTACTTAGTGTGTTGTCTTTGGGTAGGACAGGGAAATAAAGTTATATATTTTTAAATGATGGTATTTACATCAGGAAACACTGGAAGAAAAAGCAACACTAATAAAAAGGGGTGACTTTTTAAACTTTGAAAGACAGGGGTGGGGGCTAGGGTGATATTTTTGCCATTCAAAATAAATTAACAAAAATGAAAGGTGAAAGGTGAAAGATTTATGCAATCTGACATGAAATCATAATATACATAGACAAACACATGGGCAAAACATTCCATGACATAAACTTCAGAAACATCTTTGCAGCAGCAAGGAAAACAGAGAATAGAGACAACTACATCAAACTGAAAAGCTTCTGTACAGTGAAAGAGACAGTCACCAAAACAAAGGGACACCCCTCTGAATGGGAGAAAATATCTGCATACCATACATCTGACCAGGGACTGATATCGAAGATCTACAAACAGCTCATACACTCAACAACAACAACTAAAAAAATGGGCAGGAGAGCTACACAGGACTTCTTCAAAGAAGACATGCAGACGGAAAAACGCTCATCATCACTGATCAGGGAGCTGCAGCTCAAAACCCTCAAAACCGTAATGCGCTGACCCCTGACACCTGTGGGAATGGCCCGTCTAAAAAACAAACAAACACAGAAACAACAAGTGCTGGTGAAGGTGTGGAGAAAAAGGAACCCTCTTCCACTTTGGTGGGAAAGTAGACTGGTCAAGCCCCTATGGAAAGCAGCGTGGAGCTTCCTCAAAAGGCTCTATCTTCGGGTTCAGACTCACAGTAGTCTCTGAATAAACATGTTGGGATGAACAGAGTAGCAGTTCACTACCTGGTTTGGCAGATGGCCTTTTGGGAAGTGCTTGATTCTAGTTTGCTCGTTTTTACCAATTTAAAAAAGTGTCTGTATCTCTTACTCACCATTGGCCAGAAGCGGCTGTGACAGCGGCCACTGCAGGAACATATGCAAAGAGGTTGTCACTGTCTTAAGCTGCCGCTCCAATTGAGAGGTGTGCATTGCAGATTTGTGATAGGAGTTGAAACTAATCACCACTGAAAATACTTTTAAAGGCTCATACTACAATTCTCTATTGATACAAGTTGCCATATCCCTCCAAAAAAGTCATCAGTTCCTGAGACTCATAAGAACAAGAGCAGCAAGGACAAAAAATGTAAAGCAAGAGTTGGTCGCTTAGCAATGATGGAAATTTCATGTATCTTGCCAAGCGACAACCAAACATTTTGTAGAACCTAAGAAAGGAAAATTCTCACAGAGAGGTGAAGCTGTGTTTTTGTTTCATTGCAGGATCACCCACAAGTCAGAGTGGGGAAAACTATGGAGACACTGCAAAATTCACTAGACAAGATCAAACTGACAGGCAGAAGGCCTGCGGTGCTGGTCCACGCACTGCGCCGGGCGTCGCTGAGCACGCTCCTGTCAGCAGGTGCCTCGTCTCATACTTACGTGAAGTATCAGCTTGCAGTGTAGCATGCGGTTTGCCTAGCAGGTAGTTCCCTATCCCCTCTTATTCACAGATTCTGCTATTACACCTATTTACATATCAAATAATACTTTAAGGAATAAAGGTTTAGTGGCTCATCTGTTTTTCCAGAGGAGGCTGATTTTCAATGTCTTAGTGTAAAACTGCTCAAACTCAGCAAACAATGGCCACAAGTCAAAATATCAAAAGGTCACCTTAGGGGTGGGGTCGGGAGGGGTGCTTGTTAAGTAAATGATGCCTCATCTATGCACTTGGACACTCTGCAGCTGTTAAAATGATCAGGGCAGCTTTCAAGACACTGACGTAGCCGTATCACAAAACTCTATTAAATAGGGAAGGAAGAAAAAGCAAAGTGGCTCTCCATGTAATGTGCACTCACTATTGAAAGGAAAGCAGGAGTGGGGATGGCCACCGGTAGAGCTCTTATCTGCAAGGCACAGGCTTGAGAGCAAGGGCTTGGGGGCTCAATCCCTAAATTGGTTTAACAGGGTAATCTTGGGAAAGACACAGTAAATGTCTTTCTTTTTTTTTTCTTAAAGCTTTATTTTTATTTATGCATACAAGAACTGGGGTGTAGGCCAAAGGTGTGGGGCATGAGAGGATTCACCAGAGACAGAGCGGGGAGCAGAACAGGCGGATCTACGGAAATGCACTGCTGAGGGGAAGCCCCCAGACACAGTGAATTTCTTTAAAACGCTGCTTTTGCACTCCTAGGTACGCACTGCTTACTAAATGCCACACCCTTTCCTAGTGGTTATCTTCATGATAGCCTCATGAGCAGGTGCCTGGTCCTCATCGGACTGATGTAGGAGCACACAGCCAGCAAATGGCAGTGCTGGCATTTAGGAATTGAGCCCCCAAGACCTTACTCTCAAGCCCTGTGCCTTGCAGGTAAGAGCTCTTGCCTGAGGTTTAAGGGGAGGATAAAACAGAGGGATTTGGAAGGAGGGGTAATAGGCAGAAATAGTCTGGGTATCTATTTTATATTAATTTTTTGGTAGGTGTGCATTATCTAATTTTTAAAGCTAAATTGGAAAAATAGATCATGCACTCAAAATTTCTAGCTGGAAAATATGACAATACAAAGAATAAGATACAGTTAGACCATGAAGGAAATCCATGGAGGGTGAAAGCAAGAGGCAGAGTCTGTGACTGACAAGGCCTTTTGATACACTGGAAGTCTGAACTGCTGAGAACCTTTGAAAGCCTCTGATCCCTTCTTTCTGCTGCCACTGCCCCATCCTTACCTTCCAACTAAGATTAAACAGCACGTAAGCATAACGGATAAAAAGCCTTGGTCTTTGGAGTCAGAGTCCCGGATTCTCATTCTGACCTTTGATTTTCAAAGGCTCCAGGGCAAGTTTCTTTGCTTCAAATATTTCAGCAGTAAAACGAGGATATTCAAGTATCTCATAGGGCTGATGGGAAGGTTAAATGAGGTAATGCCTGGATTGTGGTAAGAATAACCTAGAACATAAAGTGCTCAATCAGTACTTGCTATTACTATCCTGGTATTCACCAGGATTGAAACCTCAACTTTCATTCCAGTGTAACTATTTTCTTCCCCGGGGACAATACATATTTTCCCCTTCTGTTTCTCCTCCTTAAGGTCAAGTCCTCTTTAATGTCAAGTCCTGGACTCAACCTAGCTTTATACTCATACTTACAATGAATGCTCCCAACAAGTCCACCAGGTCGTTACTGTTACTTTCCCTATTTTGTAAACGAGGACACTAAGCCTCAAAGCAGTACTTAACTTGCCCAAGGTGCCTCAGCTGGGGATAGCAAAGCTGTGACTTAGTTCAGGTCACTGCCACGACCACACCTCTACTCTGTCCATTACACCATACTACCCTCGACTGTCCTGCTCTTTTTGCTCTTTTCCCAAATACAAGTTAAACTTCCTCTCACCTAAGGAGCCTTCCTGAACCACCCCAGCTGCACTTGTGCAGCTCTCCTGCACGTCCCAAGTCACGCACCACCTTTAGTTAATTCTCATTGCATGTGGTTCTCCCAGGGTAATTGAATTACTCAAAAGTCAGGTACAGATTAAGTCTGCTCTTCTGGCTGCCAAATACACAGCAACTCATATAAGCTGTCACCTATCCAGGGATACATTAATTTGCATCGTATATATTGCTTCTTTCCTCCGTGTTTCTGAAATGTGATAATCAATGCATTATATGCAATTCAAACTGAACACTCAAACACCTGTATTTCTTTTATGGACATTATTAATATTTAGAAGGAACTATGAAATATTTGGAACCTTGTCCCCACCTCCTATATCTGGAATACACTGCTAATATTGTATTTAATACGAAAGCATAATGACCACAAAACACTGCAAACTCTATTGCATTCTGAATCAACAAATACTAAAATACATTAAATCCATAACTCCTGACTTAAAAATAACTAGCACATTTGGCCTGTTGCTGGATCCTCCTGACTTCAATCTATGGAGTCCTCACTTCACTGCCATAACTGCAGGAGAGATGTTTTTCACAAAATCACATTAGGAACTGGTCCACATTTTCCAATAGAAACTTTATTTGTGCTTTACTATATTTCACTCACATTAAAGACTAAATATCTATAATGGCCTGACAGCTAAATTTGTAAAAATTTTTATGAGAGACTGTATTCTAAATTCAAATCAAGTAACTTAATTTTAGGAACTCAGTGGGGCTGGGAGACGGTTTGGGGGCTGAGGAGACGGTTTGCATCCCTGAACGCACATGAGAATCCTTGGTCTCCGTCTGCTAAGCTTACCCTTCCAGTCAGCACCTCTGCAAACAATGCCAAGAAAAACAGTATGATCCAAAAGGAAGAGCAGAATATTCACCACTTATTACTCCCCCTAATCCTCAGCAAATACAAGCAGCACTAGAAAGACCTACAAGCCTAGTCAACGGCAAAGATTTCCTAATGAAAGCATTGTTGATCAAATCTCAGCTTCCACATCTAAAGCAGGACCCGATTGATTCAATGACTCAACTTCATACTTGCTGAAACACCTTTCCTCTTTCTGGTGAGAGTGTGTCATGCCCTTCAATAGGTCAGCAGTGGTCTTACAGAACTTCTCTAAGTTTTCTGTAAATTCAGATGCTTATGTCCTGATAATTCAGTCTAACTGCCTATGAAGGATATCCAACAGTATGTACTGTTTCCACTTCACAAACCCGGCAGTCAAGAAAGGTTTCAAGGATGAAGTCAGCACCTTTGAAATGGGCAGAAAAGTTAACTACTATTAACTACATTAACTACACATGGTTAATAAAACTTAGAATCCAAAGTGGATTGTGTAGACAGCACACACAAAGCCAAGTCACTTCAATTGTTACCACTTTGCTTGTGAAGTTATAAAAATGAATAAAACAGTGAAGTTTACAGATACGAGGGCACAGAGAATTACTGGCATTTTTTGGTCTATTTGTCATTATTTTTAGTTAAAAAAAATACATTGCCTAAGGAGAAAATATCCTGAATGTTTACTGATATATCCAAAGACCACAAATGCCATTGCCAAAGTTTAAACTTTAAAAAAGTCCATTGTTTTACCGGACAGCCACATGCAAAAAAATGAAGCTAGACTACTACCTCACTCCCTGCACAAAAGTCAACTCAAAATGGATAAAAGACCTGGATGTAAGACCTGAAACCATAAAATGTATAGAAGAAAATATAGGCAAAACTCTACACGACATACATCTCAGCAAAATCTTGAAAGACACATCCCTCAAAGTGAAGGAAGTGAAAGACAAGATAAACAGATGGGATTACATCAAAATAAAAAGCTTCTGTA